>BROG01000124.1:835000-937500 GCA_030159075.1 Atrina japonica
AAAAAAAGTATAAAAAAAGAAACATGTGCCGTTATGAAATAGCTCTGTTTCTAATAGACAGAGTAACTATGATATATTCAGCCTATATGTTATATTCAAATCTATACAAACCAAATCGACCTTTACTCTAATTTCTGACTATTAATATTTAACAATAACTGACAATAACTCACTGCATATATCTAATAATCAAACAAAGTACATATGAGCTTAATATCTGAGCAAAAAAGAAAAAAAAAGTTATTTTTAACAAATGGTCTCGTTAAACATAACTTTATCTTGAAATAAAATCAAAACTTATTTACCTGTTCCTAATGCATTAGAAAACAGCAAAATGGTAATTTGTGAAAATAATTGAATACCAAAACACCACAGATTCAGACATTACTCACCAAATGCCGGTAAAATTAGCAAAATATGAAACACATTCATATTGTATCTTTCGGTAGTGACGGTACGGCATAAACTAAAAGTGAAACAGTTTAATCTCCGTTTAAATGGCATTTGAGTGCACGTTATCTTATAAGTACTGCGTGCAATATGCACTTTTTCACACAAACCCACAGTCTTTGCATAATATTTCAGACTAGATCATACTGCAATCTTATCTGCCATAGAGAACTTACTTCCACGGGAGCATTTGAATATAATTCTGAAATATGAGACGTATATAATATTTCTTTTTTTTATTACGAGGACTGTGTTCGAGTAGTCAGTGCTTCAAGAATTAAACCAAGATGTCGCTGAACTCATTTAATCAGCACGTGATCGAGCCACACTGGAGTCGATGTGATTAAGTCTTGGTGCCACTTTAATTGCATTAAAAGACCACACTATCAGACGTATGCTTAATGCATCGGTTGCTTATCAGTTGAAGCATTGAAATGCACTCGCTAACATGCATTCCAACCAAACTTCAATTCATTCATTTCACTCATCGACCCTTGTAGCTATATTTGGACGCATCCATTTCAAAAAATGATAGAATCTACTATCAGAAATCAGGAATATATGATTTAGAATCTAAATTCTACAAAAATTTACATTCGATAATATTTTGGTCACTCCCGAATTATTACGGTAGACCATACTATTTATTGATTTGGGTGAGTTTAAATGTGACTACAGGTGTTGATGAGTAAAAGTTTATACCATTGTCATTAACGTAGAATGCAGTCCAGCCAAAGTATTAATCGAAAGAAGGGTCATACAAGAATATACAAATTAAATGGAAATTGGACCACATACATACACATTTCTCTAGTCGCTATAACTTCATTTCCATTGTAAAACATTGTAAACCCATATATTTAGATGATTTCAATTAATCATGCCACGAAGTGTTAAGTTAGTGTTAACAGACATGGCGCTGAAAACAGAAGTGAGAACCGGGATGTTCTGTCAATGTCAATGTCAATACACTCTGCATGCACAATGCAAACAATAGGAAATCACCAGTAATAGTTGCATTTGACTGAAAGATTTGAATCTAAATTGATGTGATATGACAAAGGAAACAAACATAGATAATTGTTATATACGGATTCATCAGTTTTCTTTATCCGGAAATAAGTGACGAAAAAAACTGTATACTATAAAGTCATACGAAGTAACAATATATATTCGAAACTCCGGGTGAATTTGAACACGAAAAATTGGATATGATGGTCTCAACATGAAGAACAATTGCGAATCCTATACGGAATGGGACCAAGTGACAGGAAGGAGTAAGCGTCCCGCGTTAGGAGATTGTAATCCGTCGCAAATGTGCCTTCATATTAAATAGCTTCAAACTATCTAAATATACTCTTTCACAGAAATTAGTAAAGTATTTTTTTTCAATAATCAAATGTTTCGTCACAAAGCTAAGATGGTCATTTTTAACAGTGACTCTTCTTAGGCAGATTTATAAATACATTTAGATTAATTTTTGGCCTTCTACCACTTCTAGTTTCGGAACTCTAAATTCGATGAAGTCATATTGAAAGAATCGATCGTTTTGAGCATTTGTCGTGACCTTCGTTTGCAAAACTATAACTTTGGGTATTATATTAACAACTGTAAACTACAAACATGATTTATTGCATTATTTTAAAACAATTGACAGAAGTATTTCGTTTTAGTCGATAAACACGGGATTTTCTAAATGAGAAATAAACACTCTGCTAGTCACAAAGATACTTACTGCTAAGTTAGGATACTACATCCGTCTCAAATGTACCTTCATATGGAATAGTTTCAAACTGTATTGAAATATAGTCTTTCACCGAAGTTAGTAAAATATAATTATAATTTTTTCTGTAATCAAATGTTTCGTCACAAATATGGTCATCATTAACAGTGACTGCTCTTAGATAGATTTAGAAATACATTTAGATTATTTTATGACCTTGTAGGATACCACTTCTTGATTCGGAACTCTACATCTCATTTTCTTAATTCGATGAAGTCATTTTGAAATAATCGATTATCTTGAGCATTTGTTCTGGCCTTTCTTCTGAAAACTATAACTTTGGGTATTATATTTATAAAAGCTATCAACTGCAAAAATGATTTGTTGCAATGTTTCAAAACAATTGACAAAAATATTCCGTTTTAGAGTTGACGGGGATGCGAATCCGGGATTTTCCACGTGTTAAGTAAACACTGCTTGTCACAAAGAAAATAACTACTAAGTGCATTAATTTTGTGATAAAAATGTCTGGTATATAGATTGAATATCTAAAAGTAGAGTTATATCTTTGTATTCTGACTATTCTAATGATTTAAACTGACAGCAATGCGATTAATAAGATGAACTGACAGGCAGTTATTTTTGGTATCACAATATGTTAACAAATGATAAGGTTACTGTGTGTGTGTGTGTGTGTGTGTGTGTGTGTGTGTGTGTGTGTGTGTGTGTGTGTGTGTGTGAGAGAGAGAGAGAGAGAGAGAGAGAGAGAGAGAGAGAGAGAGAGAACTAATAAAAAGTGCAGTTATTTTATCAGTTCTGTAGACTTATTCGCGTTTGAGATAAAAAATCTGTTTCGTACCTGATATCAAAAGACCTCAATTTGCTAACCACTATCTTATCAATATCATAGAAGAGGAATAAGAGGAATAAAAGGTACCAATGTGATAAAAATTTGATTGTGTATAAACGTTGTGTATTTCCTGTCCAAAATATTTCCTTATACGTAGAAATCACCATCTGTAGGTAAAGTGCATGTACATATTCCCTGGTACAGCACTCGAATTCTGACCGTCCACTTGCGTACCGGTCGCTCTAACAGTAGACCACCACCAGCAATAGGTGGTTATAATAATAATAATAATAATAATAATAATAATAATAATAATAATAATAATAATAATAATAATAATAATAATAATAATAATAATAATACATTGTTTGACCGCTCAGCAGGGAATGTCTTCTCCTCCATGGCATCTGATGAAAATTCTGGATTTTCCGAGGTCCATTTTCCCCATTTTTCTCCTGATTTGTATATTGTCTAACTGTCAGTTTCATATCTGGGATTTATATATACTATCGCAAATGAAAACCCCCATGCTTTTGGCCTTAAACGTACGTTAAACACTCAATGAAAGAAATAAGTATGTTCTTGGCAAAGATAAAAATGTATCTAATTAGATCGTCGAAGGCATTGTAATGTTTCTAAACATATTAAATATCATTAATTAACAGTGGGATTTATCTTATTATTGATATTGCAGCAATATATAACTATTACATTCATTAGAGATATCACTCTCTTGGATGTAATGTTTATTTTCTTATACCGAGTATCATATTTGTTTGCTTTAACAATTACCTTAGATATCTTACATCTCAGCTATTAACCAGCAAGCTAAAAAATACACAACAAATAGCCTACAAAAGTTTTGACTACGAACACTGTGTCATTTAATTATGTAGTTCTCCAAACTGCACTTCGCGCCCGTTTTAGCTGCACAATCAGAAAAAAACCCAAATTGCATCACAAGATAGGCCTACTGTAATACAGTATTTTTTCAATATTTTTATTTGTCAATCTCACCAACAGATGAGATATTTACCTAGGTAAAAAGGTAAAACATCCTGCAGGAAAAAAAATCCTGCGGGGATATAAGCAAATCCTGCAGGGAATTTCAAATTCCTGCACGAAATTGAAAAAATCCCGCTGGATAAAAACCTTCCTTAGTGATTTTTTTCTCCTATAGGACAATAAAATCATGGGGGTAAAGTAAAGGGTAAAGAAAATCCTATGAGTTAATAAAAATCCTGCGGGTATATTTAATTTCCCTGCAGGTAAATTAAATTCCACAAATATCTTGAAGATTTCTATATTCCCTTAGAAGAAAAAAACCCTTAGGATAAATTAAACCGAATATCATGTCTATTCAGTACAAATTTTTCCTAAAGATAGATTAAAGATGTTAATCTATATGCAATTCAAACATGATCTCTTCACACAAAATTTCAAAACAATGATTCCGTATGAAATTTCCCCATGCTACCCCTATGATCAGTTCTGAAAGCAAAAAAAAAAAAATATATTGTAAGTATTAGTATACCTTCTGTTAATATCTCGTAATCTGATTGGTTGAAAGAGAATTGAACATTTTCGATGACACCCGCTCATTTAACGAAGATAAAGAAGCGAGGGTGACATTCCAAACGTTACAGACGAAAAGCTCTCAATGGGACGGTACGCGCATGCATATTTTTTGGAATGTCACCCTGTGACCGTACACCCATATCGTTGGCGCATGTGACATTTTTTGGAATATCACCCTGGCTTCTTTATCTTTGTTACATGAGCTGGTGACATTGAAAACTTTCAATTCTCTCTCAACCAATCAGATTACGAGATTTTAACAGACGATATAATAATACTTAATATGTCTAATTACAAAGAATGGTATACAGGTATATCACGAGGAAAATGAAAAGCAAATAAATTAGAATTATAAAAGAAATATCGTTTATTATCAAAATATCAAAACATATCTAGAGTCCTATAATAAATACAATATATATATATATATATATATATATATATATATATATATATATATATATAATAAGTTCAAAATATCAGATGTTTAAACTAGTTTTACTCTGAAATATGTAAATAATTCTGGAGACCAACAAGTAACGCTTTTAATGACATTTTTTAACAGATCGTGAAAGACAAATTTCAGGGAAATTTATCTCTTTATAAATTTAGTAATCGATTGGTTAGTTACATTGAAATAAAACAAACTGAATATCTAAAGGGCCTATAAATTGTACATTTTACTGGACATGTTAATTTACAAAGAACGGACATATTGTTTTAAACCCCATGGTTTGCTTTCGCTCCCTGTGTTTCATATGAGTATGTATATTCTTACACAATGTGATTCATGATGTTTAGAAAGTGACTAGAACCATCTTATCATGAAAAACGTAATTTATAGAATTTTCATCCACCTCTTCAAAAGAATGTCTTACAGTAAAGAAGAGATAACTCTGTGTCGTAATTATCTCTACAATTATGTTAATCAGAATTGTTGGTAATGATGTGTGTATGTAAATATAAGTAAAATTCATGTACGATAGTATATATATATATATATATATATATATATATATATATATATATATATATATATATATGTGTGTATGTGTGTATATGTGTGTGTGTGTGTGTGTGTGTGTGTGTGTGTGTGTGTGTGTGTGTGTGTGTGTGTGTGTGTGTGTGTGTGTGTGTGTGTGTGTGATACAGAAAAAATATATTGTATGAAATAACAACGACCTCATTTCAATAAATCCATAATTCAATTTTGTGTTAGTTAGGTATTAACTTAATCTTTTTATAGACCAAACCTAATCTTATTATAGGCGAAATACATTAAAGACACCGTTAAAAATACCGTTATTTTATTAATTTGACACATGAAGTGAGGTTTGGGCGCGAGGAGAGGCTGCAGTTTATTCACCACCCATGCGTTAAAGTTGACGCAAGGGTGGCAAACAATATTGTGATTCAGTTGATTGATTGTTTTTAATTTGATAAATTTATCACAGAATCATTAACGATAAATATAAATTAGAGTAAATTAACATTTTGTCCTTACGAAATGATAGGTACTAACGTGTACCTGTGATATGTAAAGTCTAACAACAGTATATCACTAGATTTAAAAAAAAAAAAAAAAACTCATTATAATAGTTTCAATGCATGACTGTCAAATGGATGTAGTACGATCATCCGCTACATTTTTGTTAACTAAACTACCAACAAATGCCATTATTATTGTAAAACCGGAACACACCCAACTGATATCATTTCCGTCGAGGGTATCACTGTGAAGTTAAATCCATTATAGTGCCGTCTCCAAACATCGAGTTCCTTTCGGATTTCTTGGCATCTGATATTAGCGTTTATACAAAAACGTGTTGTGGGTCTGGAACAAACACATTCTGATTCATACCATCGCATGGGGATTCTAAATCGATCTGCTTTAATAACCTGTCTCCATGGACATATAGAAGACTCCATGATGCTGCCTGATGAAGATAACGGAAGTGCGTCACAGTTGTTGCTATGACTACTCCTTTTGTTTAACACGTGTTGTATGAAAACCTTGGTTGGATGTAATATTTCAGTATTTCTGTCTTGCTCTGTTGCCGCCAATGTTATTAATATTATAAGGGAACACAATGACAACACTGACGTGAATGGCGATAATTCCATCTACAATGTTTAAAAATAACACAACAAATACTTGCTCCGTTCTAGAATGTATTCGAAGTGCCAATTTTGATACAAATAAACTCTTATCGATAATATGAAATATTTTTCAACGGATTTACAAAAACAAATCTTTTTATGAATGTGTTATATATTTTCATTCATCGTTAAAATATGCCGTGCATTGTCATTTACTTATTAAATGATTCGTTATCAAAATCGCTACCATTCGTTATCCATGTTTCAACATTCATATGTGAATTATTGGTCAAGAAACTGTACAGCATTTTGAATAAAAGAACAAAAATCGCATTTGAAACTCTATAAAGGTAAATCCAATTTTTATAAATCTTTACGAATGCTTTTATGCTTGTGTTATTGACGAAAAAAGTTGCGCTTGCATATTCGAAAAAAGTAATTCAATTTTATTCGCATGACTTTGTCATATATATTTCTAACACATTTATAATTCACAAAGAAAGTTATTTCAGTATGTGTTTTGCTCTGTTATAATCAGAAATAAATATATATAAATAACATTAGAATATAGTGATTTATATCAGGATGTTTCTGTATTATATATGTAGCTATAGAAGACGTTTTAAAGTAATATTTAGCACTCATAACACCATTTCAATTCCAAAGTTTTCTAAAGCTAAGATAGTTTCAGTGGTTACTCTTAGACGGATTTCGGCTATACTTTTAGATTCATGTTTTGGCCTTGTGTGATACCACTTTCTCTTTAGAAAATACATATACATTTTAAATTGGAGCTCAACTGGTGAAGTCTGATTGACAGAAACGAGCGTCTTGAGCATTTTAACTTTGGTATTATGTTTATAATATTTATTGCATAGAATTTGATATGAATTAAGAGACTTACTTTACAAGTTGTGCACAATGTTAGAAGGTGAAAAGTTATGTATAAAAAGAACAAAAATGAAGTCATATTTATATATTAGGAAACTCCAGAACCTTGCTTCGTGCTTCAAAATTAGTGTACGTTTTCTGTCTTAAGGATCCAATCATCATGCAATTTGAGAATACATAATTTTGGTAAATACCCAAGTTCTCCTTCCAGTACATCACCATTATGATATCGAGAACGAGTTCGCGAAAATGAAAAAGATTGGATATTATCATATCGTGTTACTTCCTATTATGATAAAGAATTTATTTTGCGATAAGAAACACTTCCATACCATGTTGATGATATTTTATCTTGAGTCTAAGAACAAAAGCAAATATAGTAGATTATAGCCTTCGCGGGCCCCATACAAAAAATTGAATATCTATCTTGTACATGGCAAATTGTATTTATCTTATGAAAAGACGCGATATAATAGAAGATGACAAAATGTTGTTTACTTTAAGAGTTAGGGTCAAACCCGATAAGACCACGTTGAAGAGTTTTTTATCCAACGTATATATTATAATAGGAAGCACTCAGGAAAAGTCAAATTGCATACGTCACTATTTCCAGTTTAGGGTATCTTCCTTATTAAATACGTATATAAATCGTTCTGGTACTATTGTTTGTGCATCTTGTCATCTGATAACAAACAGTGGAAGTTTTCTAAAGTTGTTCTGCTATGTTAAATGTAAATAACTTTATTAACTATTAATTAACTGACTGAAATTATTCATCTGTACAAATTCTACGCTTTAAATGAAAAATACTGCTATACCTAAGTTATTCTAATATTTACTTTGTAGTAAGCAAAGCAAATGAAATGACTGACGGAATCTAAGAACACATTCTGTAAAATATGTAAACATATGATACAAAATGCTCAAAAATCTTAACAATACACAGCTTCATGGCAAAGCCATGAAACTGTGTATTTTGCAGACTTAATACTATGTAACTAATATACATATTGTCTTGCACTTGATAAAGGCCAAGGGGCCAAAGATTTGCGAATATTGAGTGTTTTACTGTTTTTTCGCATAACTATACTTCCCTTTGGAGGACATTGAATTTTATATGACACAAAAGTTTGCTACAATATTTATTATTTTTCTTCTTCTACTTCTTTGTCTTCTTTTTCTTCTTAATATTGTTATTATTATTATTATTATTATTATTATTATTATTATTATTATTATTATTATTATTAAAACATTTCAATATATTGAAGTATTGATCAGTGCTTTATTATCCTATTTCAGATGGACATATCATTTTATGCAGTTGTAGTTTTTTCAGTAGTTCTAACACTAGAGGTCATGGAATTATCGGCAAAAAAACACAACACAAGGGAGAAATCATATCTAACTGAAAATATCATACAGCACGTGTTACATAGAAGGAGTAGTCATAGCAACAACTGTGGCGCGCTTCCGTTGTCTTCATCAGGCAGCATCATGGAGTCTTCTATATGTCCATGGAGACAGGTTATTAAAGCAGATCGTTTTAGAATCCCCATGCGATGGTATGAATCAGAATGTGTTTGTTCCAGACCCACGACACGTTTTTGTATGAATGCTAATATCAGATGCCAAGAAATCCGAAAGGAATTCGATGTCTGGAGACGGCACTTTAACGGTTTTAACTTTACAGTTATACCCACGACGGAACTGATATCAGTTGGATGTGTTCCGGTTTTACACGGTTGATATCATATGATATTTGTTAATGTTTCTGAAATATCACATATAACGGAACGTAATAATAGACTATTTACATGAATTATGTCAAAATTGAAATCATAAAATCACTAAATTCTTTATTAACTTCACAGTGGTTTTTAATTTGTCTCAATATATGAAATATTTTTCTATGTCAACTGGGTTACCATGTGTATCTATGTGCATCTGGTAATTTTCCAAATTTTCTTCAGATACTTCACAATGGGAGTATCGATATTCATTCCTACAAATGTAAATTATACTAAGGTATGTCTTTAACCCTTTCACCCCTGAACATCAGAATGGTATGTTCTTTCTATTGTGGCCTGTAGTGTTGAATGGGTTAAGGAATGAATGTATAATACGTATATTTTTATAGATATTCTACACATTACTCTTCATTCTCAAATCTACATATATTTTATTTATTGATGTATGAATTCGGCATTACAATTACAATATATATATATATATATTCTCGTATTCTTTGATAATAAAATTGCAATGCATTTTTGGATTAGTATATATTTTATTACTAAGAAAATAAAAACAAATCACAGATACCAAAGTATAAATGTTCAGAATGACCAGGATACATGTACAAATTTTGTGGTCACAGGACAAACACGGATCACAGAAATCAAGAGGTGGGATCAGGTACCATGGAGGAGTAAGCATTCCCTTTTTAATGGTCACGCCAGCTGAGTCCGCAGTTAAACTTTAATGAAATCAGTGAGGAATCAATCCTCGTCACATTTGGTGAGACGATTCAACAACCGCTATCAAAATGGTAACTCTACATTTCATTAAGTGAAATAGAGCAACCGCAAACCAAACGACGACCGTCAAATTTGCAAAACGTTGACATCGAACGCGATTTTCGACATTCCTGTGACATTAACTTGTCAATAAGAGTTTATCTCTGTCTATGAGATGTTTATATTTTGAAGACGCTTTAACATATCGGATTATTTAAAAAAAAAACCACCATATACAGGTGATTGTGGGATATTACTGCTTAAATTAGGAGAATTTAAAATGGGAATGTAGATTTGATATTTATTTATCAAAAAAAGTTTTATAAGGGAAATATACTCACTCTGTGTTTACGTTATACACAAATAATTTATCATGCATCGCCACGATATATCTGAAATATCGTTGAAAGGGGTGCTAACCAAAAATAAACAAACAAATCGATTCTAGGTATCTAGTCGTGCATACGACTTTCAAAGGTAGTGACTGTTCCATCAACAAGCGCTCGTCATCAAAAGTGTAAGTCAAGGGTGTTTCGGTTGAAAATTATGTCAAATACTTGCACAGAGATAAGTGCGTTAAGCATATTGTAAATATGTTTAAATACATACATGTACTTTTAAGTCGAAGTTTTAAATGATTATTAACATCAGAGCATATATTATGATATATTAAATTAAGCAAAGTTTATGGCTTGAATACAGTGAGCAAATAAACAAAATACAAAAACATAAGAGAGATAGAATCGATAAATAAATTGTGCTGTACATTTAGGAGCAGAAATAGAGCGTTGAATGCTTTGAGGAAGGAAATGAAGCTGAAAACGAATTAATAATTTGCCACCCTTTGAATTTCCCCTGAAGGAACCTCAATCTGTCAAGGCTATTTATATAACACTTCTGTTCAATCGTGGAGTCCTAAACTGGTCGGAAATAACAAATACATTTTTATGTTTTTATCTGTTTAACTTGAAAGTGATACAAGTATATGTATAGAAATACAATAATTCTATTCAGAAAATATAATTTGACGTATATTCATGTTTGACATGCTTTCCGTATCGATGTTACAGCAGTGAACGGTACACGTGCGATTGCTAATTAGGGGTGTTTGTATCACGTCATTTTTATCATTTTCTGACTAATTGTAGTGTATGTGTGCACTATTTATGATCAGTATGTCTTTAAATTGTATAATGTGTGAATCGGAGAACTTTTTACGATATTCCATGTAGTTCAATATTAGCCGGTCATGCGCCTTTAACAAATTATGCTGATATTGACTAGCATACCTGATATAGGTAAAGGGAATTTAAACTGAATAAAACAAGTAAACAAATATATCAAAATACAAAAAAAAAAAGAAAAAAATGTGAAAACTAGACTGGTTAAGTTTAATATCATCCTACAAGAATGAGTAGTTTTCTATTTGGACCATGGTGTGCATTAAAAGGAATTTTTATTCATCAATTTGACAAAAAAATCTACTGTATTTGGAGATCTGTAAGACAGTCCCGTGACCGGTTTTATCATTTATTAGCGAAGTATCAAACATCTTGTTAACTATTTCATGGTCTTGTTGCGTCCTTTTGTGCGCGAAAAATGCAAAAAGGGCCGAATTTTAGCGGGATTCTCAAGTAACAATAAAATGTCCCGCATGCTAAGGTTTTTTAACGTGTAAAATTTGAAAATATTTGACGCGAACTAGGGGGTTTCTAAATCTGTAAAATGACAAATTTGCAAAGATGAAATGGTTTTTACTAGGGGACTATAAATTTATAAAAAAAAACTTTTCTTTTAGATATCATATATTTATTAATATGATAGGTATCAGGTATTATGTTTTATAGAGCATTTATTGACATTTTTTTTCATGTTTTTTTTTTAATTTTAAACATTTACTGTAATAAATATAAAATTGTATAACAATCAACATTTTATTTTGAGAAAAAAAAAAACACAAAAGAACGTGTAATGCACTACATAGCTATGTTATATCCCCTCAACCAGATTTCATTTTTTTTTCAACTCCATTTCTGTTCAAACTCCCAAAATAAATGTATTATTTTGTCTTCTTCTTTTTTGACAAAAAGTATATAATGGGCTCTTAGATATCTTCACTGTCAATATAAAATGTTAATTTGACGGCCTGGTATTTTAAAAAGTGTTTTCAAAGTCTTACGACGGTTTGGAAATTTGTACGAATCCAATTGTTAGATAATTTTGTTTCAATATATTTTTCTTTGATTGACTCGATATGTAATATATGTTTAGAGAGATTATACCTTTCTACAAATTAAAAATCTAATTTAGACGCCATTTTTTAGATCGATTATTATAAAAAGAGGACATTAGATAGCTTCATTTAAAGGGGCATTAGTTTTGTTGTTTTTCATTTTCCTCCTTTCTGACCACTTATATTGATATACAATAACAAAAAGGGGATATATTTAGGCATACAATTTCTTTAAAATTTCTATATATTTTGTGAAAATTGCTTAAGAAACCCAAGGCTGGCACCTTTTCAATTGCTTGTGACTAACTAAACATTACTATTTGTATGTTAATACCAGACTTGACCAGACCTTATTTTCACTACATATATAGGATAGAAGATTTGTTATGTCTGTGTAAAGCTCTTATTTATTATTGTACATCAAGTACAAGTAGTAAAAGTAGAAATGGAAATGATTTTTGTTTGATAAATATTTGTAATATAAGTATATATTTGATATAATGTATTATATATATATATTATATCTTATATATATATATATATATATATGTATGTATATTTATATATTTATATATAATATATATATATATATATATATATATAAATATATATATATATATATATAATATAATATATATATATATATTCTACATGCAATTTTTATTTACTTAACATGATACGAAAAGGTGAAATATCCTTCCATGTAGTATACCAGGGACCGGTTGCGAAGTTCCGATCCTACATTTGCCTATTCATATGTTATATTCGTGCTCTATTTAATGATGACATGATACGCGTATCTGATATCTTTGTGATTTGTTGTGCATTAATTAGAATATTCTAAATAATGAGCATTGTTTCATTAATAAATATTTATAATAAAATGATAATTGGATGTATATTTTGAAATGTTTACGCCCTCGTTCTCGCAAGCTAGGTCGTGTTCCTCACCTAGAACTATATTTCAACATATACATTCAATAAACCATACATGTTTGTTCCGGAAATGAGTTACAGCTTGATAAGCCGATATTGTTGCGTCAAATAAAGTCAATAGTGACGTGTTTAATGAATTGGACAGCCAGAAAAGTAGAATAATACAAAACTCACCGAACGCTGGCAGAATTAGTTATGTCAGAAATACCTTTATTCGGCACCACCTTTTTTCAGTAGTGGCGGAAATGCATATAATTAAAGTGAAATAGTTTAATTCATTTAAATGACAATTGAGTGCAAGCTTGTGTGCATAGTACAATAAACAAAACATGCAATATTTCCCAGTCTTTGTATAATCCATAAGAGTACATCATGTTGCAACCTTATCTGCCACAGGGTTCTAACTTACATGGGAGCGTTTACATGTAATGGTACAACGTTTTGCGTATTATACTTCCATATTTGATAAGGGAGACAGTGGTCGTGGGGTCAGTGCATCAAGTTTTAAACCATTACTCACTCCTTGTCAGTTCCAGATCGAGCCACGCTGGAAACTATACTGACTACATTAAGACCTTTACCAGCTTAAATGCGGAAGGCCATGAGGTCTTCTCCTGGGTACGTTGAAACCATGATTAAAAACATAACCGTCATTACAAATAATTTTGTAAGATCACTGATTATATGTTCTAAAACCAGAACATTTTTGTAACATGAATAATCAATATATATATATATATATATATATATATATAATATATATATATATATATATAATATATAATATATATATATATATATATATTTGGCTCTTGGTTATTTTGGCCAAAAATTTCCCCACGTAGGTAAACTGCAACAATGTTTGACTTGTACTCTGGACTGTGCTATGGATTTTTTAATGCACTGTGCTATTGACCGAGCTATCATTTGTCATGAGCACGGGAAAATACTCAAACGCCCTAAAACACTGTTGTGATAACACAAACAAGTTAATGTCAATAGGTTTATTTCATCAGCACTAACCCTTTGCTGAAAATATCTTGACTTAAACTATAAAGTTCTAGAGAGTATATATATATTTCGGCGTTGTGATATTTTTATTTATCTAAGTACTTTTGTGAATAATTTTATTACTATTATGATGATGATTATTATATATATATATATTATATATATAAATATATATATATATATATATATATATATATATATATATATATATATATTAAGGTTGTCAACGAGTAACCGGTTAACCAAGTACTCGTTGAATGGTCCGATTATCGAATACTAAAATCAGTACTCCGTTACTCGAACGTAATTTAAAAATCACGTATATTTTGCATTTTTGAAATATTTTGAAATAAAAGTGATCGTGTAACTGATTTGTCAACAATTAGTGTCTTGGTTTGCTAAATCCAGCGGGAGTTGTTTGTGTTTTATATCTGGGAGATATCTACCTGTAATGAATTTGAAAAAAAAACGATACATTGATGAATCCATGTTGGGTACTGGGGTTACAAACCCATTTAGATTTGGCTTAATTCAGTAAAAGCAAAACATTGAATATTGGAAAGCGTATTACTGAATCTTCTAGAGTTGGATCTTGAACGAATTACGTCCGCTGAATCTTTCATTTTTAATATTAATAAAGCTATCAATGGTATTTTAGATAACACAAAACATGTGCGAAAGCTATAGCATGACCCACAGAGCTTTTACGATTATACGGTTTCCCAGATATAAGATTATATACCTCCTCGAGGCTCTCCTTCCATCCCCACTACGAATAATTTCTGGGTCTGCAAGTGCAGTCTTACCAAAAAAGTGACCAAGTAACCGAGCACTTGATCGGAAAAACATTCGGTTAACCTGTTAATAGAAATTGACTGATTTGGTAACTATAATATATGTATATTGTATATATGTATAACATTAACTATAGACCTTGGATCAGAAATGATACCATTTTGTGAAAATAAATCATACAAACAGCACAAATACAGAAATAACAAGGCGCCTATACATTCACCATGCCCCGGTTGGGGTTCGAACTCTCGACCTCCGGCACCAGTCGCCTGGCCCTCATGCACGACGTCCTAACCACTTGGCCATCTACGCATTCACAAAAAATTAATGTTTCGATGACCGTGAGTAGAAATCTGAACATGAGAACTCGGTCGTAGAGAAAGAGGTGAAAGGTATTTAATTATAATGTTAATAACATCGATTAACGATGCATGTAGTGTAGAGAAATACAAGAACATATAAAGCACAAATATCACTACAACATTGAACATATATATATATATATATTATATATAAATATATATATATATATATATATATATATATATATATTGCAGGTCAGGCAAGGAAATATCAAAAGATCTGACGTACATAAAGTTTGATAGATTATAAGAAGCAAAAATTATATAGTTTATACAGCGTAACACAAAACAAATAATCAAGACAATCATGGATTTTCTATGTTTATTATTCTTAATAAATATCAATTGATAATATAATATGTAATATATCAAAACATAACAGAGAAAGTTCTTTTGTACAAAGGCATATTTAGTCGCATCAAAATAATTATATATCGCCAAATTTACGAAGAGATTAAATGCCCTTAAAGTATCAGTCATACATCAATTGATTCTCTAAACGAAATCACCATATGGCGTTATCATTGTAAAACCGGAACACATCCAACTGATATTATTTCCGTCGTGGGTATAATTGTAAAGTTAAAACCGTTAAAGTGCCGTCTCCAAACATCGAATTCCTTTCGGATTTCTTGGCATCTGATATTAGCATTCATACAAAAACGTGTCGTGGGTCTGGAACAAATGCATTCTGATTCATACCATCTCATGGGGATTCTAAATCGATCTGCTTTAATAACCTGTCTCCATGGACATATAGAAGACTCCATGATGCTGCCTGATGAAGACAACGGAAGCGCGTCACAGTTGTTGCCACGGCTACTCCTTTTATTGAGCACATGATTTGAGGGAATATTTGCCGGAAGTGTTGTTTTTGTTGCATTGTGGTACTTTGCCGAAACTTCCTGAGTCTGTATTGTCAGAAAAACTGACAAAACTGCAAAGCCATAGAATGAGATTTCCATCTGAAATATACAATATAAAAAAATATTGTATATATGTACAATATTGTTACGCTAAGAGTAAATGTTATGAATCATTAATAATAATAATAGTAATATATATCACCATCATCATCATCATCATCATCATCATCATCATCATGAAATAACAAAAATATACTAAAACGTTTGCAAAAATATTTTGTTATAATGGAATTGTTTAAACAGTCGTATAGTTTGGTATTGTTGATAATATTTTTATTGTTTCCCTATTAAATATTATAAACATAATACCAAAGTTATAATGCTCAAGACGATATCGTTTCTATCAGTTAGACTTCATCAGTTGATCTCCAATTTAAAAAGTATGTGTATTTTCTAAAGAGAAAGTGGTATTATACAAGGCCAAATAATATCTCTAAAAGTTTAGCCGAAATCCGGTAATTGTTTTGGTTTTACAATATAAGCACATTAATTTCTGGTTCACTACTAGTTTTATTCTCTTTTGAAAGATATATGCCATGAAAGAGGCGTCTGTTTATTTTAAAAGAAAACGTATTACATATATATTCACAGTGTTAAGTAGGTATTTTAACCATCAGACCGCAAAGACAAGATAACCAAAATCAAAATCTGCAACTATTTCAAAAACGCATTTCCGACAAGCATCTAAATAATTCATTTTCAATGAGCATCTTATATGGTAATTGTTAAATTATCAGGTAGCTACTTTTACACTTTACAGTACAACCCTTGGTTAATAAAAAAGTGGGTACATGATAAAATAAAGCTTTAACTCCTAATAGTGACATTGACAGGCATAATATTGGTAAATAAAAAAATTGGAACATGATAAAAAATAAAGCTTTCACTCCTGGCACAAACTGGAACTGGGTCTAGGTCATAACGATATTTACATTGCAGTTCACTTGATACTAATGCAGACACCCTCTTGCTTTAATAGTAGATGAATGAATGAATGAATAAGTGTGATATGACGAATATTTATATGTATATTCCACCAGGAAGGCACTAAAGAGAGTTTATTGACAGAACATCGTACTCTTCTTACAATATCCAACCAACGTTCATTTTGCAATGTACAAAACTACGTCATTTCCCCAAATTTAGTTTCAAAATGATTCGTGTATGACGTGGCGGTCAGACAAGACTATTTTACATATAAAGGATTCCTTCCGTTTAACCTAATATTGATAAAGGTGTTGATAAGAAACACTCATACCAATCTTGAAAAGTCCGAAATCGTGAAGTGTACAACAGTTATCAACACCATTTGTCTCTTCCGTTGACACATTTCAAACGAATTTTGTAAAGTTTTCCAGTCTGTCATTTCATCCATCCATACATCCATCCATCTATCCACCCAACAACATATCTATCTATCTATCTATCTATCTGTCTGTCTATCTATCTATCTATATATCTATCTATCTATTTATCTATCTATCTATCTATCTATCTATCTATCTATCTATCTATCTATCTATCTATCTATCTATCGTAGCTTAGTTTGCAATTTAATTGAACATATCGCGGGCGGGTACAAGTGTGTGTGATGTTTAGGCAGATGCTGCGTAAGAAAAAGGCACACAATTGTATAATAACAAAATAACAATTTAATAAAATGCTTTTCATGAAAATGAAATTGATAGAAAATATCAATACTACATCGGAATAAATTTTATAAGATACAGAATCATGAAAGTGATTACGATATCAAATGATACCTCGCTAAATGAATGTCATGTAGGTTAAATGCATTCATTCATCAAATATTCCAGGACATGTATGCCGTCCTTGGCCGATTGTTTATTGCACCTTACTTTAAACTTTGACGTATCTACGCAGGTTTGTGTCCCACCAGCACATTGTGACAGGTTGCTCTCCTCTACCATAAAAAAAATTGCCACCACATTATAACTAAAATTGTTGTGGGTGATGGGAAATTTGATGAAGCAAAATATATGAAATGTACTAAAGAACCCCAAAACGGAAAGTAGTTCTGGAAATATGTATACACGACATCAGTAACTGGATGCACGTGGTCTCTTTCTAACAAGTTCATGCATGACATGTTTGAAATAATAATCATAATATCATTTTTCCAGAGGACCTAAAACGACTGGCAAGACCTAGAAATTCCGGATAATAGTTTGCCATTGCGTTAATACGACGACAATTGTTATGAAGTTTACAGATTATCACTTATATTTTGCAACGGCTGTATTTCGCGTACTAACATTTTCAGACATTTTCTTGAAAACATGATTTTACTGACGAAAAGAATACGAGTAACAACGGTAAAATTGAGCAGTCAAACATACATATTTCAAATAAGAATAAATATCAAATTAGGAGTATGCAATTAGTGGTATATTTATATAGAAAAATGTTTATTAGTAAAAATGTTCTGTCAATGCTTTGCATGCTTAATATTTGAAACAGACACTTTGAAAGCCACACAGTCTTGCTGTATACTTGACAAAGTGTTTATATTTCGCTAGACCAAATCCCATCATGAACTTGCGGGAAATTTTATCTTTGTGAAAAAGTCATTAACAGTCGTTTTCAATAACTTCATATTATATATAATGAATTTTGACATACTACTTGAACTTGGCATCTGATTCTCTCTCTCTCTCTCTCCCTCTCTCTCTCTCTCTCTCTCTCTCTCTCTCTCTCTCTCTCTCTCTCTCTCTCTCCTCAGCCCACTCTCTCTCTCTCTCTCTCTCTCTCTCTCTCTCTCTCTCTCTCTCTCTCTTATCAAGATACCTCTAACCACATTTATTTTATACATCCATTCAAGTGAAATAAATTTTAAAGAAATGTGGGAAAGGTAGTACACCCACTTTATATGCATATCATATTAATAACATAAAATTAGCAATCGACATCACACTCTGTATATGATAATCAACTAACACTCTTTACAGTGTTAATCGGGAATAGTTTGCAACTAAATATAGTATACTGAATAACTGCGTACTAAATACTTGTGCGTAATTACAACAAATATGCTGAAAAATGTCACAAACCAAACTATATAACATTAATGTGCAAATATATGGTTTCAATTATTTTAATAAGAATTCTTAACATAATACCTTATAAGTTCAAATTTTAGCAAGACTCAAATTTAGCGTTTTGTCCGAAAAATATGGTGTATAATTTTAGCAAGATGTAATTTTATGTTTTAAAAACAAGAGGAGGAATGAGTTGTTAGTGATGTTCAATTCTAGCGATCTCAGCAATTTTGCTAATTATGCCAAAATTTAATCCTCGCGAAAATTTCTCCTTATATGGTACTACATTTTGATTGCAAAGGAATTTCATTGCTGGTATTGTTATATTGTTATGTTTTTTTTTATAGAATGTTATTACACCAGATTCATAAAAATATAAAAACCTCAGATACCAAAGTGTAAATCAATAGAATGTCCAGGACATAGATACAAATCCGATAAAAAATGGACAAACACGGACCTCTGGAAACCAAGAGGTGGGATCAGGTGCCATGGAGGAGTAAGCATCCACTGTATAAATGATGAAAGAAATGAACATGAAATTGGGAAAGGAACTTCTCTTTGATGAAATTTTATTTGTATATTTTCCGATTATACGTGCATTAAAAATGAGATATTATATATATTACTTCGAGATTCCTGTAATAAGTGAAAATATAAGTCCATTCGTTGCTCTCCTTTATCAGAAACATACACCTCACGTTAATGTCAGTCAATACCTTAAAGGTCAAATGTCAAAGGAAGTATATTCATCTTACATCCTCATTAAGGAGGCACACATTTTACTATTGACCTCACGTTAATGGGCAGGACACATGCTAGGGGAAAGCCAGTAAACACGAACATCGACAAATGAACATTACTGGTTAGTGGGCTTTTATCTTGTTCCTAGTTATCAGGTATATAAATATGTCTGCAAATCACCCACTATCAAACAAACTTGTCACCGCCTGATAACCAGATAGTGCGCTTCTACACATAGTCTAAATTCGTTAAGGTTTTTATAGCATTATATTATTGCGTTCGCCTATCATATTGCCTATATATCAATATGTATTAGCCTTTTTATGTGTACATAAAGAATTAAGATAGAGTTAGTAATTTTGTTGAAAACACAAAGACGATGTATTATTTACAATTATATCCAAATGTTATGAAAAAAGAACCAAATAGAATATATATTGTGAATGAATTTGAAAAAAAAATAAGTACATGCAGTTAAATGGAATGATAAGTATAATATTAACATAACATTAACATAAAACACATCTTATATATTACTTTTGATGCCATACGTTATTATGTCATATTTGAAACTACTAAATCAGATTGCTGTGTTTTGAAAATCCACGACCCCCCTTCAAAATGATGAATATTGTTTTTCAAAGACAATTTGTCTAACACATTAAGTTATCTAGCGTGCGTGTATACATGTGTATGTTTATGCGTGTGTATGTGGATCTTTAAATATACACATCTTAAATTTCGCATTTAGAGTTTATTCAGATGTTCAGATATTCATGAATTAATAGTGCACTGCGATTTTTAGAATGCGAATCGAATAGAAATATCTATATATCTATTATGTAAACATTGGTGTACGGATATTTATCATTTGTATTTGTTTAAATTCTACTTCTTACAGATGAACCTCTCAATACATATCACAGTGCAGATAATAGTCATCTTATTGATAAGTGGAAGAGGATCCTCGGTATATAACTACACAGACAGGAAATACCCGACACACAGGGCCATACAACACTTAATCGGTAAAAGGAGTAGTCATGACAACAACTGTGACGCACTTCCGTTATCTATGACAGACAGTATCATGGAGTCATCTATTTGTCCGTGGAGGCAGGTTATTAAAGCAGATCGATTTAGAATCCCCATGCGATGGTATGAATCAAAATGTGTTTGTTCTATACCTACAACACGGTTTTGTATGAATGCTAATATCAGGTGCCAGGAAATACGAAAAGAACATGATGTTTGGAGACGCCAATATAATGGCGTCAACTTTACCGTGATACCTACGACAGAACTGATATCGGTTGGATGTGTTCCTGTTTTACATGTATGATGTGAAAAAGTGTTTACATTAGCTCTGACTATACAGTTATTTTATTACGTCTAATGTGCGCAAATGAAATCTTATTAACTTATTTTAGATCAAATTTTATCAACGTCATGTTTATTATATTTATTATTTTAACAAAACACTATCGAATATTACATATGAAGTTTTAAACATGTAAAAATTCCTCTTCGTTGGATAAAGTGTTTATTAAATGAAGGCAAAATAAATAATAAAACACATTTAGTTTGAATTTTTCTGATAACTAAAATTCGAACTACAATAGATATAATGGAAGTACTGATGCAAAGACCAGAATGGTACAACGTCGATTGTGTTGTCGCATATAAGTGTAAAGTGTAAAAGAGAGAGAGAGAGAGAGAGAGAGAGAGAGAGAGAGAGAGAGAGAGAGAGAGAGAGAGAGAGAGAGAGAGAGAGAGAGAGAGAGAGAGAGGGTATATACACCCGTTACAGCAATTGTGATTAACGGAGGTAACTCTCATTCATGACAAGCAAGCTTGAATTTATGAGAGAGTCGTCATTAATGTTGCATTTGACTGATATTTGCTTACAAAGTGCCATCATTCTTGTTGGAGACTGTCAATGGTGAGATGAGGAAGAAGTTTGCATATTGCTGAAGGTGACATTCGAAGCGCTCATCATCATGTTTTGAGTACTATGGGATATCTAGAGCAATGTGCTGGCGACGTATGCGACCTGATACAACATGTGGAATAGGTTGCTGCATCATTTGACCTTACCGGGTCACTTTACATTAACATTCAGCGTGTCTGAAAAGGAGAAGAATTGCCATTGTCGATTTCGTACACTTGTACATTTTTCAAATTATTTGTGAGAATTTTTGACCTTTTATAGAAAATGGCCGAAACTTTTATTCGAACAATTGAGAAATTCGACTCATAAAAGTTAAATTAAAAGCTTTTTATCAGTAGCGTTAAACGGAATTTTGTCAATACAATGTAACATCGATAAATTTGACTTGTCTAATCACCGACGTTCTACTATTTTATATATATATATATATGTAACAAAGTGGAAGTCATTACACGTAGGTTCTGTTTCTAGGTTTTATTTACAATCTCCACATACACACACATGGTTAATCTAAAATAAAGACAAAATTACAATAAATACAATGAACATTGACATAAAGTACATTAAACAAGGAAAAACATATAAAATTAAGTTTGAAGACATTAAGATTATTAAATCAAAAATAAATACCATTCAGTGATATGATACTGGATTCTTCTAAACGTAATTAAACATTCACTTCCCCACACATATATATATATATATATATCATTGCTTCCTGTCTGAAGTAGATCATCCTTACTCTAGTGTTGTGATGTAGCTAACGCCCAATTCATTACAATTCAATGTCCCTTACTTGTGTGTAAATTCTAAATGCTGAATTATAAGATATTGACAGCCGTTAAGGAGAAACTTCAACAATACTGTACAGTTGCTTATTCCAGAAGCGGTGTAAATCAGATGTGGATAATTAAAAATTCTAAACAGCTTTTAGAAAATTTGAAGGCACACAATTTTGGATACCTAAACTTCATAAAACCCCGTATAAGCAAAGATACATAGCAGGATCCAGCAAATGTTCTACCAAACCTTTATCTTTACTCCTTACCAAGATATTGACAGCCGTTAAGGAGAAACTTCAACAATACTGTACAGTTGCTTACTCCAGAAGCGGTGTAATATCAGATATGGATACTTAAAAAATTCTATAAACAGCTTTTAGAAAATTTGAAGGCACATAATTTTTCTCGAATTCACAGTAATCAAAACCTATGACTTCTCTACCTCTTTACACTACTAATTCCACATAAAAAATTAAAAAGAAAGACTTTTCAGCATCATAGACAACTGTTTTTTCACTAAAGGTGGTACCCGAAAATTTTAATATCTAGTGATTGGCTATCAGGATACTTATTTCGTCAAACACCACTCTGATTCTACGCATAAAATATACTGAAGTTGATATAAAAAACATGCTGGAATTTCTAATAGACAATATATTTGTAATGTTCGGAGATGCGGTCTTTCAACAAACTGTCGGCATTCCTATGGGAACCAATTGTGCTCCTTTATTGGCCGACCTGTTCCTTTATTCATACGAAGCAGACTTCATTCAGAAAATGCTGAATCAAAAGAAGAAAAAGTTAGCGGTGTCCTTTAATTTGACATTTAGATATATCGGACGATGTTATGTCAATTAATAATGACAATTTTCATACATATGTCCAATGCGATATATCCCGAGCGAACTAGAAATTTAAAGATACAACAGAATCAAGCACACACGCTTCATACTTAGACATTTTACTTTAATATAAACACAGACGGGAATTACCAACTAAGCTAACTACGACAAACGCGACGATTTCGGCTTTCCCATCGTAAATTTTCCACATTTGAGTATTAATATCCCTCATGTCTCACCCGCCATATGGAGTTTATATTTCACAAATGATCCGATATGCCAGGGCGTGTAAAACATATGAAGAATTCATATACAGAGGTAAAACTACCTCACTGACAAATTATTGACCACAGGGATATCGAAAACCGCGTTTAATGTCAACGTCCGCAAAATATTTTACGGTCGGTATAATAGTCTTGTTTGCGACTACTCTGTTACACTAAGTGAAATGTTGAGTTGCCTTTTCGTTGGCGGTTGTTGAGACGTCTGTAACCAATTGTGACGAGGATACACTCCTCACGTGTTTCATTGGACTTGACTGTGGACTCACGGCGGGTGTGACGGTCGACAGGGGATGCTTACTCCTCCATGGCACCTGATCCCACCTCTTGGTTTCCAGAGGTCCGTGTTTGTCCATTTTTACCGGATTTGTATCTATGTCCTGGACATTCTATTAATTTATACTTTGGTCTCTGATATTTTTTATATAATAGTTTCGTCACTTACTAATAAAGCATGTGAATTAACAGACATATTTCTCTTTCTCTGTGTAAACCAAAAACAAGTTGTACTTATAATTGCACAGCATTAAATAATCCAAGCTACTGTTTTCGTCACCTTGTTTTACTAAATTTTAGAACTTAGATTGTTTTTTATGTATAAGTACTACATCTCCTTTATTTTCGCATTTTGCCAATTACATTTATAGCTATACTCAATATAGAGAATAAAATTACTTTGAATAAAATAACTTTCAGCTTTTTAACTATTTATATCGTTCAAATATGCGCTTAACCCCCCCCCACCCGTCGACGGGAAATTATGCACCCCATTAGACAACGAAAGCGGCGCAACTCCTACAGACAATTTACTATAATATAAATTTACTCGCCCTTCAGATAAGGAATTATACAAACAATTTAAGATGATAGAATGATTAACAAAATGATTAGGATAAACTTTTTGACAGGTGAACTGAACTGAGCTCGGGTTATTTCCCCAAATTGGTAAAAATAATATGTTTTCCCGCTATAAGACTTATAAACTATGGTTTCTGTCTTTAATTACTAAGAATAATGACATCATTGTAATTGGAAAAGTTACTATACTAGGTAATATTCATATGGGTCCCCGAGAAATCATCATCATCATCATCATCATCATCATCATCATCATCATCATCACATTTTGAAAAATTAACTGGATTCATTCTAATATTGTCGGGCGTTGTCGATAAAGACATTTATATAGATGTAAGGCGATACGATATTTCAAGAATGTATACTAATACAGCTAAGAACAACTAGAAACAAATGACTCTAGAACTTAAAAAAAATGACAGCTACAGCAGTCTTAGATTTGACATTCTGTTATTTCCACACACACTCACACACACACACACACACACACACACACACACAGATATATATATATATATATATATATATATATATATATATATATATATATATATATATATATATATATTTGTGTGTGTGTGTGTGTATTTGAGTTCTTTTAATGTTAATTTTCCTTTCTTTTATTTTATATGCCTATTTAATTGATTAAACGATACATGTATACTGATAATAAATAAATCATATCTGAAATATATCTATTTCATTTTCGAATTTCAATTCTGTTCGGTTTATACCTCGTATTCCTGTCTAAATTTCTGTGTAAAGAGCTTTCGTCTTTGTAGGAAATATTCTTGGGTTGAATCATGATTGATTAAATAAAAATCGTTCGCCACCATAATTCCACACGTGTTATTTATTTTAAATGTTTTGGGTCCATTACAAAATATTTAATTTTTTTTTTATGCGATAGAAAAAAAATCAGTCGAGTTAATCTTGACCTACTTTCTATTCTGTTTACTTATTCATTTTCTCTCGAGGAATACATCTTCAAAATAAAGCTTTCCCTGTCATTTTTTTCCCATCTTGGGTTCTTGGAAATAGGTGTAAAACCAGGCTTGGAGAAAACGTAGTACGACATCGTCTATTTAACACAAGGTTCTTGATGATAAGGATGTTTTGACTTTTAACGTCTCCGTCGTGCTTTATACAAATAAATATTTGCCTTTTGAGAGCTTAAGAGGACCACACAAGTATAACCAAATGAAGTATTTTCTTGTGACAAACGGATCAATGTTACGTAATCCATGTTGTAATGACATGACTTTGTGAAACATACGTAGGTTACACATATTGGTGATCGTGTTTCAATTGAAAAGGATAAAAAGTATTTCTGTTTAGTTTTATTTAATGAAATGTTTAACAAATGTGTAAATATGGAATGAACAGAATATATGCAGTATAATATAAAATCATAATCATCGATAAAAATAATTTTTAAAAAGTGCAAAATGTCATATACATAAAATAAATAAAATGTGAATAAATAAGTATCTAGAATTTGAAATGATATATTTCAGTGACGAGTTACTTGCATGAGCCATCAATTTCATCCACTGATTACATATTGTCGATGAATATTTTTACGCAACACCAAGTATACACCAAGTAGACAATATTATCAACTGATCTTAAAGCTTAGACATTCAAATGGAGTACAAGTAATAACAAAAAATTGACGAACTGACAATATCGAAACATAATTCCATTGCGTGTTACTACGGCTATCTGGTACTCAAAGTGATGTTTAAATAGATATACATCTGTATATAACATTTGGACATGCTTCTTCGATGATATGTCATTTGGCAATTCAACACAATTAAAACGGATTGACAACATATATGAGATTCTGTAAAATCAATTTCGGCGTTATATATTCTGGACGGAAGTAATATTCAGTCATCAAGTATCACCAGCTTTCATGCATAAACAATCGTTTCAAATCCGCTTCAATGCAAAGTAATAATAAATAAAATCACAGATTCCTGTCTGTTAAGTTCGTTTGATAATATTGGGATTCATTTTAAAAAGAAACAGTAATGTCATAATATAAAAAAAACAAAACAAGGTCTCTGATACCAAAATATAGTTTTTCAACAAGATGTAACGGATGTCTTAACGTCAGCAGTCCCGAACCGCTGTACACCCTACGGGAAGTCTTTGTGTTGCTTTCCTGTACTTACATCTACCACTCGAACAACTCAACTTTTTCACTTTCATATTATGAAATATTTCAACACAATTAAAAATTGACTGAGAACCTACACGAGATTGGGCACAACTGCACTCAGCCTCATACATTCTGGACGGCAGTAACTGGGTCATAATTCACAACCATTCTCCACGGACAAAGGGACTGACTTCTAGGTTCTCCTTCAATTACACATTCCTGACGAAGACATGTCACATATTGCCGTTGGTATACTTCTCTTACTGATGTTGTGGTTAACATTATCCGTAGGTGTGACAGTTTGTCGATCATCGTCTTTAAGAGACGTAAACTTCCCGGTGGCGTAGACCAAGATCATCATGGCTAGTATGATATGGTATATCTCCTGTAAAGCAATAGATCGGTAGATGTAATGACAACAGAAATATGTCATAAGTCATTTGCATAACTGAATTTTCTTAAGATGAAAAAAGAATTAATATTTTACTCTGAATTGTTTTATTTTATTTTTTTATTTAACTAAAAGGAAAATGTTATACAATAATAAAAAAGTAAATTTCAACGCAGTTATCAATTGAAAAAGAAAAAAACCAACAAATATATCGTTTCTATTATACTCACTGCTGCAGAACCTCTGGTCATATGTTCATGGATATTTAATAAAGGATTTTGTTTATTAAATAGTTTCATAATTGATTGCAATCTCATTATCATTTTCATCTCCTCATTTAAAAATTATCGTCTTTTTTCGTTTTCTTCTGCAGTTTTACAATAAAAACTTAATATGATGTATTTACCATTTTATTATTATTATTTTTGTCTTTTCTGGCTTTCTCCGCTCAAGTGATGACAGAAATAATGATACTTCCAACACGTTATGGCAAATTTATACCTTACCGAACTGCAAAGGTCTTCTTTTTTTAATTGGATGCAATGTAAAACAGACATGAGCGAATTGTCAGTCGTGAACATTTTATCATTTTTAGAAACTTTCCCTTTAGTTCAATATTTTAATCTTAATGTGTATCATGACGGAGTTTGTTATCACTACAGGTAGCCAAATATCAGTAAAATCAGTCGGATATTGGCTGGTGTAACGTCCGGTGTTAAGGATGTTTTGTTCATTTATAATGACTCTCATGGTACATGGATAAATGTGTTATCTTTTATTTTTCTCTGCCGTAATGTAGTGAATAGACATAATGGATTGTATGTATAATGTCTGAATTGATGTAAGGTATTTTTCTATGATCTCAATATGTTTGTTGCCTATCTAATGGAAATAATTATCATCTTCCGATAATGCCATTTATATTTTGTAACTGAGGACTGGTTATTTTTTAAATGGTAAGATTATTTTCAAATAATACATTATGTTACAGTTGTATTTGATTTTTTGATTTGATTTTTTGTTTTACGCCATACTCAACAATCTTTCAGTCATATGATGGCGTCCAGTTTTTATTGGTGGAGGAGAAACCCCGGTTACCCGGGTAAAGACCACCGACCTTCCGCAAGAAAACTGGCAAACTTTCACACACTTATTTCGAATGACCCTGCGGGATTCGAAACCAGAAGTGAAATGCCTTGTGATTTAAAGCGCAATGCTCTAACCACTCGGCCACGGAGGCCCCTATGTTACAGTTGTAAGATTTGTACATGATTTGTTTATTTGTACGCTGTAATGTGACAGCAATTTGTTCAATGGTAATATATATATAACATAATAATATATATAAATATATATATATATATATAAATATATATTTGTAAAACCTGTATATAGGAGGGCCACCCAAGGGACCAGAAAATATTGGCCCTTATGTACAGGTGACCCTTATACACAGGTTTAATTTAGTTGAAATATGCAGTCAAGGGACTTGAAAAAAACTGGCCGGTATAAACAGGTAATTGTTATATACAGGTGACCTCTATAGCAGGTTTATATATATATATATTCTATGTTGTTAATATGGTATCCTTAATTTGAGCTGTAACAACTTATCCAGGTAGTTATATTATTATAAATCAGTCAATTAATGCAAAATTCCTCATTGGTGAATTATTGTTCTTTTTCATTTCCGTTGCATGTGTGTTAAAGAAAACTCTGTTTCATTTCGTATTAACTGTCTGTCTATCTGATACCCTTTTTATATTCAATTTATGAGAAACATTTGTTAGTCATATTATATGTTTGGGGCTAGATGATTTTTTCTGTCTACTGCTGTTTTAAAACAAATATTATAAGTTATGTTGCATTATGAAATAAAGGGGCGTCTTCAAATTTTAATATTTGTTTTCATTTTACGTATTGCCATGGTAAAATTGTCTAACGTGCTGTATATAAATGGCCCACAAGGAGTACCAAAAAAAATCTCAGATACCAAAGTATAAAGCTTTAGATGTCCAAGATATAGATACAAATCTGGTAAAAAATGGACAGACACGGACCTCTGGAAATCAAGAGATGGGATCAGGTGCCATGGAGGAGTAAGCATCACCCGTCGACTTGTCACACCCGCCGTATGTCCACAGTCAAATCCAAATGAAATACGCGAGGAACGAATCCTCACCACAATTGGTACAGTACAAACAACTCAACAACCGCCAACGAAAGGCAACTCAACATTTCACTTAGTGAAACAGAGTAATCGCAAACAAGACTATTATACCGACCGTAAAATTTGCGGAACGTTGACATCAACCGCGGTTTTCGATATCCTTGTGTCAATAATTTGTCAGTGAGTAGTTTACCTCTGTAATGAAATGTTCATATGTTGAAAACGCACTGGCATTAAATAATTATTATGTCAGCCATCATGTATATGAGAATGTAACAAATACACGGAAATGGTAGTTTCATTTCAAAGTTAATGAAAACACTGAATTTCACTTCATTTTCTCAGACAAATTAAGTCATATTTAAATATATTAAGAGTAATTCTCTGTAAAGACCAAAGAATTATCAAAGTGCTGAGAAATGGTTAATGTCACAGAATACGCTCATATTTACTATATATGTTTATTATAGAATACTAAAACATAATATTGATTTTGAAAATGAAAAAAAAAAAATATTGTTGCCATAGGCAACAAAGAGTTAATATTTCCTCATACTCATATAGAAAAGGCATTTTTTGCATAGTTTTTTAACATTTTTTATTATTTTTGCAAGATTTATCAAAAATGTAAAATATTTTATTTGAAATCACCTTGATTAGACAATCAAAACAATAAAAGCCAAAGTGATAATCATACAGAAGGTATTTTTGGCCTAACAACTATAAAGATAGGGGGTTTCTTTTCAATGCAATTATCCCCATTGGAAGAATTTTATGAATTTTTTGATTTTTCAAGACCTTGACCCCAAAAAAAATGCAGCATAGGAAATTGAGGTAAGATAATGTTTCCCTAAAGTTTGAATAAGTCAAATAGAACAATATATTAAAAAATTGGAGCGGGTATTTTTTTTGTTTCTTAGCAAATACACTCAAAGTTTTGGCTATTTTTAGAATTTCAATGATACAGCTCACTAAATTTTGAAGCTACTAAAATTCAAATATCTTCACATTATTTTTAAATCTAACTTTAAAATATAAGCAAAATATCAACTGTCAAGATAATCAATTGTAATTTTGAATGGTATATAAAATTTCATTATGGTTATACTGACATTGTATTAGCAATGGAAAAACCTTAATATACCCCCCACCCCCCCCACCCGCGGATTAGGGGGTACCAAACATTTTCTTTGATAGAGGTCTACATATGATCATTTATCAGTCTGAAGGTAAATGGGGCAGAACAACACCTCATTTTTATTGCTAAATTAATGTAAAATACTGTTAATAATTGGCTAAATTTGTTTTACATAATCATTAATGCCAGAATTCAGAGGTACATGTTTGGTTATTCTTTTGCTCATGTAAGACATTGCTGTCAGTGACACACTAGATAAGCATCAGTATTGTTATTAAAATAAAGGACAGATTTTGCCTGTTGTAGACTTTCATTGAAAGATGTGTATTTACTTCACATGATGTGTCTATATGGACCTGTTCACACTGCCTCCAAAGTGGGAGATAAACAGGGCATCACAAGTGATACTAATCCCATTGCAATGGAAATACTTTATCCAGAAGCCTGTATATTGTAATGATATAAGTTTCATGAAATTATGCATAGACGCCATCTTTTTAAAAAGTGTCAAAACATAAATCTGTATACATACATACCTATAATCATATGAAGTTTTGTGAAATTTCGTTGAAAAATACACTTGTTAGAGTGTTGACAAAGATATTTCAATGAAATAAACAAAGGTCAATAACTGTGAATAAGGGAGTGTGGATTATGAAACGAGAGTTCATTCATAGATATTACTATAGTATACCCTGTATCAAGTTTTGTGAAATTCCGCTGAAAATAAACCCTGTATGTACGCGATAACAGAAATATTTCAATGAAATAAACAAAGGGCAAGACCTCTTTGAATAAGATAGTATGGGTTACAAAACACAAACTTGACGATATATCCTGGACAACCTAAAAAATAAACCCTTGTGTCAAGGGTTAATTTTAACCGTTGCATCAATTTTTTAAAATTCCATTGAGAAATAAACTTGTCAAGTGTTGAAGAATTATGTCAAAGAAATAAACAAAGGGCAATAATCTGTGAAGAAGGACCACATGTTCCTTGGAAAAAAAATTGAGTACCTCATGGTTGATGCGAAGGAATTTTTGGTACACCATGGCACATTGAAAATCAATGATGACAACACCCAATTTAACAATTCGCAGAGAAAAAGTTATTTGACACATCAACATCATAAAACATCTCATGTAGTTCCCTGGAAGTATACTGGCAGTGGTTTCAAAATCTATGTATCCAATATTAAAGAGAAAATAAATTAACCAGTTAATATGAGGTTTATTGATGAGTGTTTAGCCTTATATGCAGATTTTGTCCTTTGGGAGAAATATTAATCTCCTTCGGTGTGTATATAATATGGCTAGCAATAAAACAGGGTTATTGTTTTGCCTAGTTTGATAACACTTTCTCTTTAGAAAATACACATACATATTGAAATGGAGCTAAAATTAAAAACTTATCAAGCAACCCTCGTAAGAATTAAACTACCGGTTAAATTAATATTGACCTTATAATATTCAAGTATATAAGCTAATTAAGTAAAGAGTAACAAGTCCGAAATGTGTCCCTGTTCTCTCATAAGCTTTCATTCTTCCGACAATGTCTAGAAAAAAAAACTTGTAATCTGCTGTGGGGTTAAAAATTCATCCAATGAAAAGCGCCTGATCCATCAGCATTTTGCATGTTTCTCATTAATATTGAAACATTTTCAGGGGTCCTCTTTTGTCTTCGTCTGAACGCCAAAGTTTAAACCTCTCGATCAAAAAATTTTTTTGGTTTTCGGTGAATCTTTTGATTTTTCTTTCCAATTTTGATTCCCAGCCTGGAGATAGAGTTTGGTTGGAATTCACTTTCAGAACAATTAACAAGTAATTGTGACAGAAGTGATCTGTGACACAGACAATTTTTTACTATATACTGTGTTTTTATCATAATTCTGATTTCATAATTTTTTTCGGATTCTTCCTTGCATTCATCAAGGATAACATGGTCATGTATTCCGGATGAGTAAAAAGATAAATAAGCAGCCATCATTTGAACACGTGAAGATTCCCATCAATTTGTTGTTGTTGTGTAAGACTGAAGAAGAGCATGAAAGTCAACCACTCCTTTTGGTTTTTTCTATAACATGTTAATGAGGGCTGCACTACAGTTGTGTTTAAATAGGAAATTGGGAATGAATTTACCTGGAAAATAACAAGAACTTATTTCATCACCAACATAGATATAGACCATTGGCAATCAATAACTAATGAAACTAGATGCTCACTAAATTAATTTCTGCATTAAGGGGAAACATAACTCAATCAAATGTAGGTCATCCTGGAGTTACAAATAATAAACATAAAAACTCTCAAATACCAAAGAATAAATCTATAATTATATGCAGGATAATAGATATTAAACTTGTAAAAACCTGGAAAAAAATAGACCTCTGAAAATGAAAAGGAGGGATCAGAAAACATACAATTTAAAATACTATATAATATACCGTAGTTTGTAGTGTTTCCAAACTCTGATGCCATTTTCCTCAAACTGAAAACAGTTATTCATTGCCGATATTGATGGAATCTGATTCTTTGTCTTTGTAACAGCTGATGTTGAGTCTCTACTTCTACAACCTTCACTACGTAATCCACTTTTTTTTCCAGTTTCCCTCCCCCCCCTACAATACCCAATTGCCTAAACATAAACAATCAATGTAACCTAAAATCACTAACTGTATTGGAGAGGAAAATAATGATTATACTGCACAAATAGCAATGTAAACACAGATTTATCATATTTTTTTCTGGAGGTTCTATTTGCAATTGTCATTACATAACTATCATATCATTAATACCGACATATATTTATCACAGCTATGTCAGCTTTGTAACAAGTTACATACATTTTACAGGTATGTAACATATATAATAAATCCTGACAGCAATTTGAACACTAAAGTACTTTTACTTGCAGGGTATCACTGACTCTTTTATCAGAAATGAAAAAAATGGTAACTGAATTATATGGACTTGTAGCAACTGTGATACCGATAAAAAATGTAGTGACACAATATATAATTCTTTTATGTTTTCATAATTTAAAACAAAGAACTCTGAACCATAAATAGTTGTTATATACATTGTATTACAAATATGTAAACTGTAGTTTAGCCAGTGCATCGAAGTCTGTTATCAGAACTTTGATCTCTCTATGCTGCTCTTCTGCTCTGTAGGTCAGGCAGCATAAAAATTGATAATAGAATAATAATGTTTTTGTTGAAACTGGTGACAGAACTTGAGCACCAATACTGTTTTTCATTTGCTTTGCTGTCAGAACGTCATTTCCTTGGTTGACATATCTTCTGATTCCAGACTTAATTGTTGCAGCTGTTCTATCACAAGCTCCTTTCCCACTCTGAGCCTCACAGAAGTCATAAGAATCTATGGATCTGCTGTTGAATAATGCAGTGATAAGTATCTGAACTCTTATAACAGCCTGCATTAACTGACCATAAATGCACTTTACTGATAGAGCATTTCTTTCTTATAAGTTCTTCTACAATGTCAAGAATAATGCAGTAGTTGCATTTGAGTCCTGAGAAATCTGACTTTCAAAGATATGAACAAAAAGCCAAGCTTATCCATAGAATTCACTTCTTACGAAATGCAACGCCTATGTGCCACGAAAGACCTTCTTTTGGCAAACCAATTACTCTGGTCTTCTACGTATCTCCTAGAAAGTATTTCATCGCCCAATCAAGCACTACCAGTACTTCGTTAGTTATTATCCATGATATGTGACTTTGCCTTCTCCTGATGGTTAGTTCTAATGATATGGGCAAATAATGATGTTACTTTGGGCATGCGTTAATTTGTACTGGTAGTCATCTCTGTGGGAGTCTTCTTTTCTTTCAGACATTTTTAAAAAATTAATTGGGTTAAAGAAGAGAGTACTTCAGCGATTTGATTACAACTCACGCACAACCATATTGTTTTTTGTGTTCACATTTGCAGGCAAACGATCCTAATTTGTCACTGAGGGCGAAACATACAACAAAATGGTCTGTCAGATGAAGACTCCGTAATGTGTACCTGTAATACACATAATCCAAGTTATGATTTCCATATTTGACAGTGCAAATTTTAAAATTAAGTCATCTTTGAATTTTGTATTACCAAAGCAAGAGCAAACATTTTTGTAATCTGAAACTACAAATGTGTCCAGAGAGACACTAATGCAACTGGCAGCATATCTTACATATAAATATCTTCAAACATTTCCGCAATTGAAAATTCATAGGACTACAGTCAGACAGACATAGATGGTGAATCATTAAATCACATAAATTTTTCATTGGCAGGGGTTATATAAAACCACTCAACAGATTTAAATGTTTAACTTACTAGACCACTTACTAACTCTAACGTTAACATACCTTTACATTCTAAACGGGGTTTGTTTTAATAACCCTTGATATCGATAAATTTGTGTTTTACCTTAGAATCTAACATTTTCCTATTTTTTTGTCAAATATTACCTTATAATCCGTTTTCAAATATACTTTTACACTCTTGTGCAACATCAATGAAATTATCTTCATCTTGTTACATATTTCAGAGCACCAACTTGACACATATGAACAACTTGCACATATATGTCCTAAAAATAATATTGAAAGAAGAAATCTTTTTGAGCAACATATCATCTTTAAACAGTTAAAATTTTACAAAAGGCCAAATCCTTAACAGTCACCTGAAAAAAAAATCTGTCAAGTTTGGTTAAAATAGTCCATAGGGTCTTGAAAAGAAGTTGGAAATATCTATTATTTGACAAAAATTTATATTCTGTTTATTGAAGTTTTTGTTATCTTGACCTTTTACCCAGTGACATTGAAATTTTATCAAAATGATCCTTAGATATTTCCAAACTTTCACATAAATAAAACACATATCTATATATCATATGCAAAATTTGACAGTCATTTGATCATTGTATCATGATCAGAATTTTAAACTGTACCAAATTTGATCCTTTTTTTTGGTCCAAATGGATCCTAGCCACTTTGTTTTTGTGTTAATTAAGCAGTTTCACTTGGGAATGCTATATATATGACAATTTTGGATAAAATTGGCAAACGGTCTTGGTAGAAAATTGAAAATGTACAAGTGTTACCAACAGACAACACAACACAACAGACAAAAAATGATTGCAATAGGTCACTGTAAGTCTTTGCCTCTGGTGGCTTAAAAATACATGATTTATTTGGATACATGTTTCCCATAATTTAGAATAATTTGTTCTGAGTGATCTTGACCTTTCCTGAAATGGGCCTTGAGTGAATAAACAGTTTATGAATATAACCTTGATTTGACAGACAGATAAACAGACCATGACAGCAGCTGTATACCCCTAAATGTTTTTTTTCAGGGAGGAATAAAATTATATGCATAAAAATTTAGTGTATATTTTGTATTTAATACCAAGTTTTTAATGAAAAAAAATACATCATTTCTAAACTTACCTGAAAGGCCCTTCCACCTTCAGCTACATAGTAGTCAACAATGCTTTTCGAACAGTTGCTGAACATTCGATAGAATCTGAACAAGGTAGCTGTCACCTTGAAAAAAAGAATCATTTTATGTTTGTTGTTATCAATGAAAGATCTGATATGATTTTGCAATATGTTTTGAAACAAGTATTACATGTCATCAGAACGCCTGACTAAGTTGTTCTGATTTTGTAGAAACCCAATATATATATAGTTTTTTTTTTTCACAAACAGAACATATTTCCCTGTCATTAAGACACATAAAGTATTTTAATTACCGGAACATTAGGTTATGATTTTTTTACAAATTTTTTGTTTCACTTTGTTTTCCTATATTATATTTTCATGCATGTGTATAGCTCTTATTTGTTAGTCTACATGAAATGCAAGTAGTAAAAGTAGAAAAAAATATTAGATACATATTTTGATAATACAGATAATGCCCCTTTAACAAAATATATTAATAAATTTGCAGAATAAAAATTGACACCAAAATACAATTGTGGATGAATATGTATGTGATAACACAAAATCAGTGATAAAAATAAATTTATAGAAGTTGCAATACTCCTACAAGTCATTATTTTGAATAAATTTAACAAACTGCTATCAAGAAATTTATCAAATTATTGGATTTCAGATGCATTTAACTTGTTTAAAAAACCAAAATTTACCTAAAGGCATTTGGCCATTTTCAACACAGTACTGCTTGTATTGTTGTATGATGGCAGCTGGAGCCATACATCTTATCTTGGGTGTTTCAATCACTTTACCATTGGATAGTCCCTTAATTTTCTTTTTCCCCCAAAAGGAAGATTCTTTGATGATATGTGATGATGAATAAAAGTCTAAAAACATGTCCAGTTTGTGGGGATCCATTCTTTGTTTTTGTTGTTCATTACAAGATGGAGGTAAAGCACAGCCATAAATAGCAGAGTGATTCTTGGCCTTGTAGTATCGATATTCTGTTAGACCTGGAATTTTTTCAACTATCGATTTGTAGTGCAGTGTATTGGTAAGAATGGATAAAATTTGTCTTTTCAATTGCCATGTATCTGCCTTTCCGTATGACTCAATCAATGCCTCTTGAAGAACACTGTCTGCCTCATTTGTCTGCTCCATTGTGGTGTCAGATGACAAATTATAAAAATCCTCAAGTACAGGCTCAACTTCATGAGGAAAAATAGTGCTTATAACTGCACAAATAACCTCTCTTACACGTTGGACATAGACATTTTTGGTCTTTTGGGAATATGTTTTCCATGATGACGTAGGCATATGGATGGATTCAATACCACACTTTGAAAGAAAATTGTTCAAGCTCTCTAAACGATCAAATGACTCGAATATATTCAGGCTCTGACTGGATTGCTGAAATCCAAAAATAACACATTAAAATATGGAATATATTCAAATATGATGCCCAAGTTTGTAAGGTAAAAAAGATATACAAAGAAAATGAATGCACTAATCTCAAGGAATATGTGAAATATGAAAATCCTATATTGTGTACTTGAGAAATTATATTAATTCATAAAAACTTTAACCTTGCTGTCAGTGACAGCACAGGGGTTATGATATTAGCTATCTAAAATTTGTCTGGCCAACTAAAAAAACTTTAAAAAATTTAAGTTCAAATACATCTTATTTATCACATCATTTATAACTGTAGCCAATTTTTCAGAGTATCAATATTTTTTAATTAAGAAAATTTTATGATTACAAAAATCTTTTTACTCTTTCGAATTTTACATGTTAGCAGTGAATTCAGTTTGCAATGGTTAAATTATAAATACATGTAGATACCTATACAATTTCATCATGTAGCAATTAAAAGAAAACTTTACCTGTGAAAAACTATTCTGTGATGATTCAGTTTCTTGACTGGAAACACCAACATCATCTACATTTCCAATTACCTTCAGAGAAGAAAAGATAATTAAATTTAAGAAACTTTCCAATTTGTAACCACTGTAGAATGCATTTTAATACAGCATCATGTACACTGCAAAATATGAAAAATATGCCCCTGGGGTAATTGTTTATGGTTGTGATCATTTAAGAGAAAAAAGGATGTCTTTATATACAATTTTCACTCAAATAATAATTTGCTATTTTCCCCACAAATGACCTTGACCTTTCATCACAACCTTGAAAATATGAGTATCAATTTGTACCTAGTCTAAACAATTTGGTCTGTATCTTATTTACAACTTCATTGGACAGAGCCATACAAAGACAGACAAATAGATACACAGCAAATTTAAAAAAAAAATTATATCCATCAATATGGTACATTAAACATGCAGGACTGCAGGAAAATGCAATTTCGTGACACAATAGGGAATGTTAATGCGAACTGGCCATGGGCAAACTCATATATATTTACAATGTTTTACTTCTGTCCATGTACACTTATTCAGTTGTAACTCATCATGATAATAATGTGTTTTTCAGTTTTTAGGTATTTGATCACTCTTCTCAATTTTGCTATACACATATCTATCTCTAACATGAAATTGATAAATAACAATAACAAAGATGAAAATTTATTATTAAACTTCTTTATACACATACCTTTGACAAGCAAGTATCATTATCTGAAACGGCTGATATAGATTCTTTAAATGCAGGTGTAGATGTACACAGGTTTATTCTGCAGTTGGCACAAACAGCTGAAAAGCCCAATTTAAGTATATACAATAAAGTGACAAAAGTTAATGTCATTAAAAGTAATGAACTCCAAAAATTTGTGAAATTTCACGGTTATTATTTGTTAGTATTTATACTTATAGAAAATATATCAGAACAAATTTTCAAAGTTAATCATTATAAATTTAATAACAAAATATAATAATAAACTTACGAGTTCCAGTAGGTAGAATAATGCCGAATTTCTCTCTGATGGAAAGAACATTTTGAAATGTCAGAAATCTATCTTTTTTCCTAGTAGAAATTGCATCTGGGTGTGTACTGACACATGGAGGAATTTCACAATATACTCTTCTCCTTCTTTTCACATTTCTTTCAAGGATATGAGAAAAATGTGTTGAACAAATGTTTAAGGAACATTCATGGACATTGTCTGGCAATATGCCACATTCTGTGAGAACTATTTGTATCTCCTTCTCCGCATGTTTTTTCAAAATAACAGTATCACTAGAACATTTCACACAATCAACAAAGTAATTGAAATAACAAGCCATATGGCTTCTTCTACACTTCGCAACTTTTCAAAACACTTTTTGTTACTCAGAAAAACTGTACTTCAATGATACACATTTGTAAAATCAAACCGTCGGTCGCCTTGTCGAGCAGACGATCGGATCACCAGCCCTATCCACGACTCGGTAACTTCAACTTGTATTTCTTTAAGTAATATCTTAGAAATTCAATCTGGTGTCCAACGATGCACATGAGCCTGAAATGCCCGGTGTAGTTCTAACAAGTATAATAAATGTCATCTTGTTCTGCTTCGAAAGTTTTGTGGCAAAAGTGTAACATTGACAGCATACGACGTTGTTGTTGTTGTTGAGTAATCAACGTGAGTTAGACGCTCAAGTTTATCGTGAACGTATTGTTATTTTAAAGCGCATAACTGACCACGATTTCGGCTATGTTGAACAGAGTGGAAACGGAAAACATTCGAATTCCGGTTTTAGAAAACGAGTAGCGATAGATTTGGACGAAAACACCCCCAAAACCTAAAAATTGGTCGTATTTACGAGTGATTTAGTTAAATTATGGATCTATATTTATTGCAAGTACGATTTCTTGTATCCATATTTAGTACCGAGTTCACATAAACTGTTCATTTACTATTTTGTTAAAGAGTTCGATTTTGGCACGGATAACAAATTACGTCGATGTTGTCCAAAGAATTATTAATTAGTGACAAAAATACCCACTAAGATATTTTGCTGTTCGTTTCTACTGATGTTACTAAAGTTACTAGAGAAAATTGGGTGATTTCCTATGCTGCGTTTTTATGGAGGCCTGATTTAAATTTGAACGGATTTTCACTATATTAACCTAAAAAAACAAATTTAAACATGCCTTTTTTAAAAACGGACGCATTACGATCACCGATATTTTCTACTTTGTTATATAAACATGTTAAGATCAACAATTAATACAAAAAATCCTGTCAAAACCAACATAAATACCAAATTTCATGAAATTTACGTAACATTGCTATTTCCGTTAGGTTACCATATTCAATATAGATAAATGGCCGTTGCTATGGTAACGAGGGGGTTTTACCAAGGTTTTGTTACTACTCATGCAAGGCTATCATTGTGACCAGCTGCTTTCAAATTTTGCGATATACCATTTCTGACCAATTTTGCTCTTTACAGAGAATTACTCTTAAGTGTTATAGTTATATCTTGTCGCCATGTTTCTTTTTATGCATTTTGTGAAGTCGTAAACATATATACATACTAATTCATATGGCAACGGATTCCAACTCATGAGGTCCATGTTTGTCCATTGTTCATCAGATTTGTATATGTATCCTGGACATCGTGAAGATTTATACTTTGGTATCTGAGATTTTTATATATTCCTCCTGCACTGCTATTATCAAGTTTTGCGATCAGTGCATTGTAGTTCTCTGATATTGTAAATGGAAAACTTATCTTAAAGAAGTGAGAACAGTCACAAATGAAAATATACCATTGCCATCCAGAAGGCTATTATGATATGCATGTTACTTTTTTATATAGTGTAAATATATAGTATATATATATATTATATATATATATATATAATATATATAATATATATATATATATTTATATATATATTGTGTGAATTGTAATGTTAATGTGGTCATGCTTTTGAATCTTCAATTTTATTTTTTCTGAATTCTGCTAGTTGTTTGATGCATTTGATATTTGGTATATTGTGTACACATTGCCAAATACTTGTGAATGTATAGCTTTAAATCTTGCAAAATGTTTCACTCCATACATATTCAGTTTTAAGAGACGTTTCATCCAATTTGACATTTATTTTTTATTTAATTTAGAATTATCTATGATGCAACATTGTCATTTTTATAATGATTTACATTGTATCAGATATTTTAAAACAAATAAGCAAAGTGTCAATGGAATTTCATTCCTTTCAGGATATCTTTTTGGGGTAAAATAAACAGAGGTTATGGTGTATCCATTTTACAATTACTAGGTTTTTGTTTCAATGGGAGAATTGTATTCTTTCCTTTCTGAATTGTGTCTATTTTAAGTTCATAATTATATGATTGTTTAAGGTCAGACTTGATACCCATTTAACAAATGTATGTCCAACGCATTGCATATATTAGTTTCAAAATTTGAATCCGACCTTAATTGCACTTGTTTTTTGTGATATTAACTACATAAGCTTTACTTCAGAATACTTTGCAAATGATATGATCTGATCTGACGTGTATTTTGTAACGTTTATTGTACTATTAATTATGTATGGATGGAACTTGACTCCCTGCTAATTTACATTTCATATAGTTCCGTTTTTTGTCCTAATTATAGCAACGAACTCACGATTAATCTGAGGATACACGTTAACAATCGAGACCAGTTTCAGCACTCCTGCAGATATTGGAAAAGAAGACGTGTTCAATTTCACAGAGACATGCATTTTTGTTCAATACCCTTATATATGTCTTAAGTCCTGGTATTAAATTAATAAAAGATTTGAGCTTCTGTATGCAATTTGAATATATAGAAAACGGTCTATGATAGTATTCATTTCAGTGTCAAATATAAATCATTGCATAAGTAGTTGTTTTACCGCGTAACTTTTATACATATATATTTGTTTGCAATGCAAAAAGAAAGTTACCCATATAAAAAATGCATCGTATTCATTTAATTTGTATCCAGTGCTGTGTTCTTGGATTGATATAATTTAGAATGATAGTTTGTTGCGTTGTAGATGATTTTTTTTTTCAATTCCCGTCGATGACAGCCGACGACACACCAGGTTATCAATAGTATATCAAGCATGCAATATATCATATTTTACATTCATATTCTTTATGGAATACATGTACCGAGTCTGAAATGAATATTTTTTCTCCGAAAGAAATATTTAGCTAAGACTTCATTCTGGTATGAAAAATATGTTTTCAATATACCATTCACTTATAGAAATAATGTTACAAATTCATGTATATTTGTCACCATTTTGATTACGTAACATGGAAAAAAAAAATATATATATATTTGATTTAACTATTTTATTGTTTTTTAACATTCCGATAAGAATTTGTCACTGAGATGGAAATATAACAAATATTAGATGTAATATCACCAATTTTGACCTGTGCTCTCAATCTCATCTCAATAGAGTTAAAAATTTACGATGTTTCGCGTCCTCTCGTGACACGGAACCTCGGTTTAGAGCAACAGAAAGACCTGCGACGTTCATACTTTATGCAGATCGAGCAACCTGGAGGGAGAGTCACTACAGGTCTACCAAGGTAAATTGGCACGTGTTTACAAATACATCGAGTCTAAATCAAATCATAACATGTGTGTTAAGTTATTTGTCGTCACAAAAGTTTTAGAGAATCAGTAATGCATGGAGTCCGTACAAGGCAATACATTTCATCTATACAACCTTTTTTTGGAAAATAGACCGTATTGTTTAGTTTTTTGACTAAACTCGGATGTCCCACTTTACCTTGGTAGATCTATACATTTTGTCATTCTCAAGTATGACTTGATACCGTGAATTGATCCCAAGGCCCTTAGCTTCCGAAGTAAAATATATACTCTTAGACTCCCGCAAGAGATCGGAATAAACATGAGGAGGTCGCTAAATCCTATGTTTATACATTTATCAGTTACTTGACACTTGAGTCAAGTTTGGTTTGACTGTAATCACTTTCATTACGTTTCGGAGAAATCAACATCTCCCTTTATGAAGCTGATGACGGAACCAAAACATTAATAAAACATTCATTATACGTGCTCTGTCAAAAATGTTGTCATATCACAATCTGTTTTCATATGAATCTACGTTTTCGGTAATTACTGTGAGATCTGAATATAAATACAGGAACTTCAAAAATGTATATTACTAAAAGGTCTGTCATTTCACATATTTTACCGTTATTATAAGGAACTCCCAAAACGTCCTCGAGAGTATACATACTTTATAGTTGACATACGACCCCCCCCCTTCCAAAGCGTCCTAGACAGCATACTTATCTCTATAGTTGATACAAGGAACTCGTGGCCATGGCAGTGGTTGATATAAGGTACACCCAAAGCGTCACATAAATACTAATTTTTGTATTTTGGTAAAGTTAAACCTAGTTTTTATCAGTTAAACATAGTTTTGTTCTTCACTTAATTTGGGTAACTGAGAAAAAAATATATATTGATCTGGAGAAAAATTAGGTTTAACTGAGAAAAAACTAGGTTTAACTAAAAAAGCACGACAACTTGACGATAATGAGTTAAACCTGGATTTTCTTCAGACAAATAAGATTTTTCCCATATAGTCCTAGCATTTCTCCAGTTAATCCTAGTTTTTCTCGTAACCCACATTAACAGTGGAAAAACTAGGTTTAATTTGAAAAATCCCTGGTTGAACTGCGACAAAGTCACATTAAAGCTTATCAATTTTATTGCTGTGCAGTTAAACCTAGTTTTGTAAAGTTAAATATAGTTTTTGTCTTGAAACGCTAGCTTTATCTAATTTTCTAATTTTCGTAATTTTGGCTCAGTTAAATCACGCTTTTAAATAAATTTAACTCATTGCTGTGATTTTGCGTGCCATACTATCCGCCCTGTAAAGTGAAAAGTCATAAACATTAAAAATAAGAGATGTATGAGTTAGGTTAACAGATTATCAGGCTTGTGGCACACTATAATCACATTAATGAGTTACACCTAGTTCTTTAAATATCACTTAAACCTACTTCTGTTTAATAGAAATTACCGGAGTAAGAAATGTTTTAACTGACTGAATATAGGTTTAACAGCACAAAAATCCAAAAATGCGTTAAACCTATTTTTTTTTTTTTATAAATATCTAGTTTACCCGAATAATGTTGGGTTTAACTACGCCAAAATAGTATTAATGAGTATAAATGTATTTCGGTGTAGTTGAATCTAATATTTTTCTGACTTCGCATTAATTTGAGAAAAGCTAGGCTTAACTGAGAAAAAAATGGTTTAATTCATTAATGAGACTTTGCATGCCATATAGTTTCTCATAGGTGTGTCGTTGTCATTCTGCCAGGTACGCCAGGCGAGGAATGTAATAACAGTGATTGACATTGAAATTATCTACTTTTAAACACCAGCTGTAGAATTATTGATTTATTCATAAACAGTTTGCATTTAATTATTTTGATGAAATGATATTAGTAGTATTCATTTGCATAATGATAATAGCACAGAGAGAGAGAGAGAGAGAGAGAGAGAGAGAGAGAGAGAGAGAGAGAGAGAGAGAGAGAGAGAGAGAGAGAGAGAGAGAGAGAGAGAGAGAGAGAGAGAGAGAGAGAGATAGAGGGATGGATATACCTTACTAAAGAAATTAAATAATTCCAAAACAAAACAAAAAACAAACTGACACAAACAACTCAAAAGTAAACTACAACAAATATATAAAAAACAAATACAATTGTAATGACTTTCCGGAAGTCAATACGATAATTATGACGAATACTGAAACATACACCGATATGTGGAAAATTAAGGGTAAGGAACAGATGTCACTGAAGCGTCTTCAATGTGACCGTTTATTCCCTTGGACTCAAACAGTTTTTCTATCAAGAAAATACTTAATATTCCCAATGCTATAACACTACTTCTCGACGGGATGTACATTTACACTTTAAGGTAGAAGGAATAATAGAAATAATGTTTAATCGAAAAATATGATATAGTTTATCAGTGTCAATTCTAAATCATAATGTGTGGATGATATTAAGTTATTTTCATTGATCTTTAAACCGGCCAATAGTTTATAGCCGATATCATAGCATATATTGTGTGATACATAACATAGTATTAACGAACCTGTCATATCGGACGATGACGATTAAAATAGTAAAGCAAAATGGGAAATTTATAAAATAGTATTACTCTGAGTGATTATTATTCCAGGTGAAACTTTTCGCGCATCCACTTAATCAGTTTCTGTATTTTTGAGAAGGTATAAATATGTCACAACTTTTATGAAGTTTCAGTGTTTATTTGAAATACACAACAGAGAAAATCAAGAACAAAAAAATTGAGAAGAAAATGGTAAATACACAATTGATGGTTAAAAAAAAAAAAAAAAATAATAATAATAATAATAATAATAATTATACATAATTATACATAATTGTCAATCAGCTTAAATTGCATAGTTGAAATGGTTTGAAAGATGGGATATACATAACATTATATCAATGCTTGTAAACTAGGGTTTGAGCTCTTAGATATGTATCTAAATAAAGAAAAAACTTTTAACTTTGTATACAGCTATTTAAAATAATTTTACCTATGAAGGTACATATATAAAATAGCAATGGTATATTTTATAGTTTTATCGATCTATTAATCTTTTTATACAGGACATATATCATATCGCAATTGCATTGACGATGACCTCAGCCTACACAGCAGGGAAGGTATCATTTTTAAAAGACATCAATAAACAATCCATTTACACTACAGTTAATACTAAAGTGACTCATAACATCAGTAAGAGAAGTATACCAACGGCAATATGTGATATGTCTTCGTCAGGATTGTGTAATGAAGGAGAACCTAGAAGTCAGTCCCTTTGTCCGTGGAGAATGGTTGTGAATTATGACCCATTTAGACTGCCGTCCAGAATGTATGAGGCTGAGTGCAGTTGTGCCAAATCTCGTGTAGGTCCTCAGTCAATTTTTAATTGTGTTGAAATATTTCATAATATGAAAGTGAAAAAGCTGAGTTGTTCTAATGGTAAATGTAAGTACAGGAAAACAACACAACGACTCGCCATAGGATGTACAGCGGTTAGAGACTGCTGATATTAAGGCCATTAAGACAATGTTTGGAAATTTACATTTATATATCAGACACATTAACTTGTTTAGAATTTAAAATTATGACATTTTTATATATTTTTTTCAAAATGAATGTTAACATAATCAAACGAACTAAAGTTAAATCTAAATTGTCTTATCATCTTTCATTTGATAGAGAACAACTGGGTTTTGCCACACACAAACAAGGCTTAACTGCACAAAATAACAAAAAACTGAGACAAATCTATATCAGCATTTATTTTTTCGAATAAAACCTAGTTTAACTAGATTTTACTGCACCAAGAGCCACATGAATGAATATTTACTTGGCGGGGTTAAACGTATTTTTTTTTTCTCTTTTAAATATAGTTTTATTTCAAATTCAAATTTATACGCCAGGATCTCATGTATGAGTTAAATTAAGTTTCTCTGGAGTTAAAACTATTTTCTAAAATCTCGCATTATGAAAAGCCAGGTTTAGCTGAGAAAAACTAAGTTTAACTACATTTTGGTGTGCAGTTACAATGCCTCTGAATATGAACTGAAGTTTTTAAATTAACGAATTCAAGGGAAGTGTCTATTTCATATTAACTGCATGTGTCATTTTGAAAATACATTTTATATGTTACGTTTTCATTTAGTAGTCACTGCTTTGTGAGATTTAACTCTGCGAGCAATTTAATTACAGTATATGCATAATGTATCTATACAACTCGTTTTATTTCAATTGTATCCATGAATATCTATTCTATTTTATATACTACATTTAATATTGTCGTTTAATGCAAGTTCTTATATGTGATATTTTGTATTTTTATATTTTTATATGACCGTTTTGTTGGTCATCATTAATCGTTCTGTTCATCAAAACTTATTTATATTTTGATAAAATCGTTGAATATCCAATGGGTGTTTCTTATATCTTGTTTGAACATATTTGAGCGCATGACCAATATTAAGTGCTAGAATAGATTATAAAATGACCAGTTTGGTATCTAATAACAACGGGAAATTCCACCTGGTACAAAATCAAGGGAAGGCATGAGATAAGGTTGGAAATTGTCATATTATACAATCTCTTTCATGTACTCAAATCACAAAACAACAGGATTTTAAGTGCACATGTCAATGTGTTCAAGAAACAGTTTAAAATATTTGCATGTGTCGATTTCTTTAGCTGATGCCTGAAGACTCGTTTTGATTCGAGCAGTATGGAATATAATTATCATGCCGCCATTCATAATCGGTTTTAATTCAATCATTTTGATAAAATGATATTAGTAGTATTTGTTTGCATAATGATAATAGCAGAGAGAGAGAGAGAGAGAGAGAGAGAGAGAGAGAGAGAGAGAGAGAGAGAGAGAGAGAGAGAGAGAGAGAGTAAAGGATATACATCTAAATATCTAAATATGCCAATGCGTTCAAGAAACAATTTAAAACATTTGCATGTGTCGATTCGTTTACCTAATGCCTGAAGACTCGTTTTGATTTGGGCAATATGAAATGTAGTTTTCATGCCGCCAGATATGGATTTAAAATATATATTACATTGCCTATTGATATGGATTGCAATAATTTAATGAAATTAAATTTGCAAAAATACAATAATTCGTCCGAAGTATAATATTCAAAATTGATATATCCACAACGACACTCAAATGAATCGTATCCTTCCTTACCAAGATGGGTTATACTTGATAAATTGTATGATTAACACTATACCCGTTTGCTTTAGTTATCATATTTATACAGGAGACAATCTGTCATATGTATCATTGATTTATGCTTAAACAATATGCTATCATTTTTACACTCAATATATATTTGTACACTGGCTTCTAAGACCGAGTTATACCGTAACAGTAAATCCCCCCCCCCACACACACATATATATATATATATATATATATATATATATATATATATATATATATATATATATATATATATATATATATATATATATACATATATGTATATTCAGTTTTTGTGAACGAGTGAATGTGGCTTCGTGTATGAAAGGCAAGCATTTGTGTCAATGTTAATTGTGTTTATGAGTAGGAGTTTCCTTCTATTTCTCTGCTATATGTGTTATTTTCATTAAATATTATATCCGATTGAAGATCCAAAGTCTATAGTTGGATCTCCGTGAGTTAGTTGTTAGATCATCGCACTTCGTTTCCGGTCAGCGCAGGTTTCAGTCCCTCCGGAACCAAAACTGTTTTTCATGAGAATGTTGCCAGTTTACCTCAGGAAGGCCGGTGGCCTCTTTCCGGGTACATTGTAAACGGGTTGTTCTCTCCACCAACAAAGACTGGTCGCCAACATATAATTGAAAAATTGTTGAGTGTGGCGTAACACTAAAACAAAATCAAATAAAAAGTCCATAATTAATGGCGTGTTTTCATGGAATATTTGCGAAGGTGTGGCATGCCAGCAGAAGACGCTGAATCCTTCCGGACACCTGGTCTTATCCCGTTTGGGATTCGTAATTGTTCTTCATGTCGAGACCATTTGCACATCTAATTCATCGTGTTATGATGGACTTGAGTTTTGATTATTGATTGGTACTTTTTCACTTTTACTTATAAATTATATTTTGTCTTATTTTTACTATCATTCCTTTACTACATAATTATATCACATGATCCGGTTCGAACTTGTCACTTTTATCTTAAAAAAAAAACAAAAACAAAATCTATCTTTACATGAAACTAAATATCGAGTTGATATAGCGTCGTACATGAGAGAGAACAAATTAATATAGATAAATTTAAAATGAAAAGTAGCAAAGGATAATCAAAACTCCAAATTCTAATAAAATACGACAAATCGGGTATAACAGCGGTTTCAAAGAGAACAATACTTTAGAATCGAAAAAATTGTTTTTTTTTTTTATTTTTTTTTTATATTCTTTCGTATTGTTTTTTTTTTTTTTTTTTCTTTTTATTTTTTTTGTTTTTTTTTTTTTATTTTATTATTTTTCCTTTTTTTTATTTCAGGGTTGGACTAAATGTCCTCTGTTTACAGGCCACTCCTATAATACATATTCCAAAGAAAAGTCAAGATTGCTGAAAAGTAAAAGTGAAGAAGTACCAATTAATAATCGAAACTCAAGTCATTAGAACACGACGAATTAGGTGTGCAGATGGTCTCAACATGAAGAACAATTGCGAATCTTAAACGAGATCGGACCAATTGTCCCGAAAGAGTCATCGTCCTCTGCTGGCATGTCACACCCATCGCAATTTCATGGAAACCTTTCTAGTTCGATGAACAGGTCAAATTCGGTGAAAAGGTTACGTTTGGTGAAAAAGTCAAGTTCGGTGAAAAGCACGATGGACGAAAGGGAGTCATTTAGTTTTAGATTTGATTAGAGGACGATAATCTTTGCATATGCCCGTGCTCCAAAACATTATCTAACATTCTTGATATATAATAATATGATATAACAGTGTTAATATATACATAGTCCCAGATTCAAAGGTATAAATCACTAGGATTTAATCTGGGGACATACAAATACATCTCAGTCGATTGTATCAATATGTTGCTATACACAGAATATCAATAGAGACACAAAACCTCATATATACAAAAGGTAAATATTAGAATATTGCAAAATACCACACAAAATATCTGGCTTCTCTTTAAATATCAATTAAAACGCCACATTTCCAGCATACAACTTATTACGAAACCAATATTAATAATGTGTGGAAAAAATATTACAGTCAGACACATACGTAGCCGGTATAGAAAACATGCCAAAATCACATTAATGAGTTACACACAGATTTTCTGAGTTAAGCCTTGTTTTTACTGTTAACTCTCATTTTACTCAGTAAATCACATTAACTGAAGATAAGTTTAACTGAAATATACTAGTTTAACTAGTCCACAATTAAAATGACTAGTTAAACCTAGTTTTTCTCAATAAAATCCTAGTGTAATGCAGAAATACTATATATATAACTGCATCAGAGCCAAATTTATTTGTATAAATGTGACTTTGGCTCAGTTGAATCTCGTTTCTTTTAGTTAAATTGCTTTTTCCTATGCTAGTTCAAAGTGCAACGTCAACATTAAATTAATGACTTAAATTAAGTTTTAATACAATTAATCCTAGTTTTTCTAGTTATTCACATTAACTGGAGAAAAACAGGTTTAACTTTCGAGAATAACCTAGTTTAACTAGAAAATTAGGTTTTTTTGCGCCAAAATGACAATAAAGTGTATTAATGTGATTTGTTGCAGTTAAACCTAGTTTTTCTGCAGAAGTTGCAAATTACGAACCTTATGATTTAAACCTAATATTTCTAAAAACCCGTAACTGGACAAAAGCGAGTAAATACTAGGTTAAATTGGACAAAAGCGAGTAAATACTAGGTTAAACCGAAGAAGAACTGGGTTTAACAAAGTAAATTTATGTTTAATTCTTTGATGTGATTTTGGCGTGCCATGTTTGTATGCCATAAGTGTATGATTGACATTGACATGCATTTTCCAGTTTATGTCTAGAGCCTGTTTTGCAAGAGTTATTACATATTCCAAGTTGTATCATTCGTCACCTAGATTCGGGACAGTAGAGTACTTTCCAATAACGTCCAGCCAATATTTATTTTTATTTTATTTTGACATCGTCAACTAAAGTAATGAGTCAAAATGTTACCTGTTCTATGGACTTGGGCAAATGCCGTGATAATTACATGCGCTTAGCATACCTGCCGTGTTACGGGACCGCTGTTGCAAGTCTCATCGATACCACCATTTAAAATTCTACATTCTTCTAAAGCTAAGGTAGCCATTTTTTTTACAGTGGTTTCTTCTAGATGGATTTTGGGTATACGATTAGATTTATCATTTGGCCTTGTCTGATACCACAGTTCACTTTCGAACATTTTTTTACAATTGGAGCTCAACTGATAAATTCAAATTGACAGAAACGATCGTCTTTTCTTGATGTTTATAATATGTTATATATGTTTATATATGTTTATAACATTTTGAATTTATCCGTGGACCTTCGCTTGCGAGTCAAACAGTCTACCACCTGTCTCCAATTATCGTTTAATACCTCACACCATAACATTTTATATACAACTTGTTTGCAAAAAGTGAACAGAATGTATAGTAAAACACAAAACAAAGCTTCAACACAATACTGTTACCCAGCTAATGAAAACAAGAGACAATAACAAAATCCATTTGACAAAAGAAACAAACAAATGAACAGAGCGAAAATATCCCCTAATATTAACACAAACGCAAACATAATAAAGAAATTAATAAACTAAGTAAAACACCAATTAAATAAACAAAATAATATCAGATATGGAGATCATATAACTGTGGCCATGGCGAAAGAAAGTAAGAATAATTTTGTCAATTAGATATGAGCTTCCCTCTGATTGACAACATATGACGTCCGTACATAGTCGAAGCCGTATTTACCAAATGACTACTCTTATAGGGAAAAAGTAATGATATCATCTGTCCGTATACACTACAAAATTAAGGTGATGTTTCCAGACGGGTTGTTTTACCAGTCTAGTATTATCAAACATTTAAGAGCCGGCCTGGCTCAGTCGGCAGCGCGCTCGACTCTGGATCGTGAGGTCGTGAGTTCGAGTCCCGCCGGCCACAGGCTGGTTTCCTGTCTTTCGGATGAGACAGTAAAAACTGGAGGTCCCGTGTCACAGTAGGTGTCAGCACATTAAAGAACTCGCACTGCTCAATGGCCGTAACTGCCGAGCATAGGCCAAAATTTGAAGCCCTTCACTTGCAATTGGTGACGTCTCCATATGAGTGAAATATTCTTAAGTGGGACGTTAAACAACAATAAACAAACAAACAAACAATCAAACATTTAAGAAATATTTATCACAATAATTGATAATGAATTCCCTTAAAATTGTCAACGCATTGTTTAAAAATATATCACTAATTTTAAAACTAACCAGTATAAAATACCCTTTAATCAAATTGTTTTGCAAAATTTGTTAACTCGTTATTATTCGTAATATTTAGTTTAGTCAGAAACAGTTTAGGGTCAGCCAATGCACGTCTTCCATAGTAACATTTATCTCATTTATACGGTTACCTAGAGTGATAAAGACTGAAATATCAAGACAGTAAGATTAGAATACTGAAGCAAGAGGGAAAGTTACTCAAATAGCAATACGTAATTATTTGCGCAAATCGCTTTTACCTTACATCCGATAGATTGGAATTTTCATTTGGTTAAGGTATAAATATGTGATCAGATTTCAAGGGTATCATAGTAACCCAGTGAGCAGAGTTGACCTGAAAGACTTAATACAAATCAGTAAAATGGTAATATATTATATTAAACATTCTTTCTCAAGATAAATAGTAATAAATAATAATTACAGAAGGGGTAAGATATCTTATTATTTTTATTATCATTGATGATGATGATGATGATGATGATGACGAAAAAGTTAATTAATATATATATCAATAGCAAATCCATTATGCAAATAAAGTGATCGAGTTTCAATTATATATACCAAAGCTAAAGACAGGGGTTGGAACCTCAATGTCCATTAAAATAGACATGTCAGGGACTACTCACCTTAGTTTGTGAAGATAAAGTATGGCAAAATAAGATATTGTCCTACCTTCAAATTTTAAATTAACATGTTCTAATGCAACATGGATGCTATGGCATACGGCTTCACATGTTTCTTTCCTCATTTTATAATTTGTAATGTATACTATTAATCATTATCAATATGCATTTTATTTATCTTATATCGAAATAATTATTTTTTTGTTTTTCTCGTTCAAGGCAAAGCGCCCTTTCCCGAAAAAAAAACCCACACAAACTATAATAATTGCTTAACAAAAAAGCAAAATAAATCTTGTCTATGAATCGGGAACCAGTGTTAACATACACAATAACAGATAAATATATGTCATAAACAATTGTCATTGGTGTAAATCATTCATTATCTTGTCTTTACAACAAATCACGTTTTCTTTCACAGGATATATATCCTATCGTTATTACCTTGATCATATTTGCGGCCTACACATCAGGGAAGTTAACTTTCTTAACAGAAGACAAACAATCCATCTCCACTACAGTTAATCCTAAAGTGACCCACAACATCAGTAAGAGAAGTATACCAACGGCAATATGCGATATGTCTGCGACCGGACGGTGTAATGATGGAGAACTTAGAAGTCAGTCTCTTTGTCCGTGGAGAATGGTTGTGAATTATGATCCATTTAGACTTCCGTCCAGAATGTATGAGGCTGAGTGCAATTGTGCCAAATCTCGTGTAGGTCCTCAATTAATATTTAATTGTGTTGAAATATTTCATAATTTGAAAGTAAAAAAACTGAGTTGTTCGAGTGGTAAATGCAAGTACAGGAAAGTAACACAGAGACTTGCCGTAGGATGTACAGCCGTCAGACAGTGCTGATGTTAACATGTTTGTAATTTTGTTTTGCATTCTAGAGATTACATAATTGGAGAAAATGTACAACAAAATGTGAAAATGAACAGCCCGCGTCACAGTAACATGGGCTAGTATGACATTGCTTTTCTCATTTTTCCGTAGTTCATTTCATAAACTTGTTAACATTAGGTAAGAGTGGGTAAACTAGGTTTATCTGCGTTGAAATAACAAAAATATGATATATCTATATTTATTCGAGAAAAAAAAAATTATTTTAGAAAAGAAAATAATATTTAACTGCGCCCAAAATTAGATTAATAATTCTTCAGCTAATTCAAGTTGCTGCGTAAAATCACATTAAACCCAGTTTGTCCCTAGTGGAAGCTAAGCTGAGTTTTACTTGAAACTCGAATTAACTGAGGAAAAAACACGTAAACCTTAACCATGTGATTTGTGTGTTTCTATGTCAGTTACACATAGGTTTAATGATTATTTGCATTAGCTGGAGAAAAAATACTTTAACTGAAAAAAGGCTAGGTTTATCTGCGCCAATATCACAAAAATGAATCAAAGCTAAATTATCTTGAGAGTAAAAACGTACTTTGACTGGGAAAAATTAGGTTTAATTACGCCGGTATGACATGCATGAGTATTTGTCTGATTAAAGCGCAGATATAATTCGTTTGTCATCATTTTAGACTAGTTTTTTTCGGATAAACCTAGTTTATCGCCAGTAAATGCGAGTTTCGAATTAAAACTAGGTGTAAGATATCTTTGTGATTTTAGCGTGTTAATAATACTTCAGAGTATTCATCGAAGTATCTACATCAAGAAATACAACGGAAGCATTCCTTTTATACAACTGTTTCTTTTTTAAAATATATTCAAGTATTACATTGCAATTTACTAGTCACTTATTTGTGATATTTTGCCTTGTCAGCAATTTAATTATCCGCATATTGCATGTATACCACTAATTATATATTTAACTGTATCCCTAATTATCTATTTTATATACTACTTTTTATATTGTTGTTTAATGCAAGTTCGTATATGTGATATTTTAATTTTTTTATATTTTAACATGACCGTTTTGTTGGTCATCTTTAATTGATTTATTCAAAGTTTATCTATATTTTAATAAAAGATATCAATATCCAATGATTTTTTTTTAATCTTGTTTACGAGGAGTATAGCATTGGTCCAGACTTACGTGCTACAATAATGTATATTGATATATTTTATATTATATTCAACATGAATCCATTACCATTTATTATATCATTCCTCGACCTCCTGATATGATATATGGTATCATAAACGATCGATCATATACTAAAATACAAAACTAAAAGTATTCTAACTGCATTTACAAGAAACATCAACTAAACAGAAAGTATAGACTCTTTCGGTTAATGCCGAAAGCCTCGTTCTAACGCGGACATTATGCATTATATTTATCCCAACTCCTGATAAATTTGGAATCAGTTTCACTCCGCATGTTGACATGGATAACGATACTTCAGCGGAGTCATTTCAAAACATATTCCATCCGAAGTATAATATGCAACGACACTCGGTTGAATGTCATACTTCCTGACCAAGATGAGTGATAATTAAACAATACACCGTACATCGTACGAATGGCACTATACTCCATTACTTGTGTTATCAAATTTAAAAAGGAAACAATTTGTTCTTCGTTATTAGTTATCATTCATTGATAGTTTATACTTTGATGTCTTCACCAACTGTCCTCTATAATCAATTGACATCTACATTAGTTAAAACAAGATGCCTGTATCTCTAAGACCGAATATGTCGCATGTAACAGTTACATCGGCTAAAACGACATTCAGTTTTTTTGTGAACACGTTAAAGGCCGAATGAGTTTAGGGTCATGTATGAAAGGCAGGGATTTGAAACGAAGGATGGGTGAGTTTATAAATGTGTTTTTCCTTCTGTATCCCTGCTCCTTTATATACTCTTTTCTCCAACGATTGCACCCGTTTGAGGACCCATAGTCCGTAATAAATGGTCTAAGTTATATTTTGTCTAATTTGTACGTTCATTCTTTTACTACATACATTCCGTGAAACTTTGTCATTTTGATTTCAACATGACACCAAATCCTGGGTAAATATCGCGCCGTGCATGAGGGAGAGAGAGAGAGAGAGAGAGAGAGAGAGAGAGAGAGAGAGAGAGAGAGAGAGAGAGAGAGAGAGAGAGAGAGAGAAAAAAATAATATAGATAAATGTAGAATGAAGAAGTACCAATGAATATTCGAAACTCCCAATTCCGTTACAATACGACGAAGTGAAAATAATAGTGGTTTCAATATGTAGAACAATTGGTAATCCAAAACAATAGTGAGACAATTGTACGGAATGAATCAGCGTCCTCATTTAGCATGTGACACTCTTCATTAATATTTCATGGAGAGGTCAAGATTGGTGAAAAAGTCATCAGTTAGTTTTAGATCTGACTGGAGTCTTTGTATAAAATATTATGGTCATACTCCAGGACCCAGTTGCACAACAGGTTGTTAGCTTTAACGTGAAGTTAACCAATGGGTTAAATTTAACAACGTGTTGTGCAATCGGGTCACTAAAATTCCTGATATCTAACAATATTATACCTCTTCATAAATTCTAGCGATTTCATTGGACAATAAGCGTTGAGTATTTTCCACTGTCTCGGTCGTTGCAGGGTGATATTCAGCAGGGTGATATTCAATGAAAATATCACATGCGCAGAAATGGATGCGCGTACGGTTCGTTTGTTTTTCATATGTAGTGATTAGGTGTAACCTCTATATGAGTTGTGTAACATACATTTATTCGACGCAGACTGGAACCGAAAGAAACAACAACCGAAATTAAATGATTTGACAGAATTGATGTATCATTATCGAATTAATTTGCTGAAGTCAGCCAAACAGACATACTCGCTTGAGGCGTAAGATTAAAAATCGACACAAAGAACGGTATAGGTATGGAAGGCAGTTTGTATTACGAACGTGATGAACTTACGTACATGACGTGTCGATTTTTGCATGAATAAAGTATAAAAATAATACTGCTGTTGCAGTTTATTTTGTGTTTAAAGTGATTCAATGGATAATATATGCTTCAATACAGTGGATCGGTATAATATAATAAATATAATATTCCTGATCGGGTGGTAGTGGAAATTGTCACCCCGATGAAATACATTGTCAATTCGCCTCGGTTGACAATGTATTTCCTTGGGGTGACAATTTCCACTACCACCCGATCAGGAATGTTATATTTATATAATATGATACAACAATGTTAATCTTGGGATATACAATTACATCTCCGTCGTTTGTATCAGTCTGTGGGTACACAAAATGAGTATCAATAAAGGTACAAAACTTCAGGAGCATCCATGTAAAAGTACGCAAGTTTCTAAATGAAATAGTAGAATTTAGCCAAATACCAAAGAAAATATATGGCTTCTCTTAAAATATCAATTAAAACGCCGTATTTCCATCATACAACTATTAACTTATTACTTAAACCAATATTAAAGGCCAATGACCGGCGGTTTACGCTGAGCAAGGTTATTAATTTTGTTTTAAATGACAATGTACTTTGCAAAATGTTTATATAAAGTTATTATCTTCCCATTAATTACGCTTTTTAGTGATTCACTGTTTTCTAGTAATTTGAGTTTGAAGATTAAACAATGATTTTTACTTGTAACGACAATAAATACAAATGGAGTGGAGTAATATTCAACTTATATTATTCCGAACGTACAACTATTAATTTATTACAAAACCAATATGAATAAATTTCAGAATAATATTACAGATACATACATACATAGCCAGTATAGATCTCCTCCGTCTTGGATGTCATCAATAATAAGTTTCAAGGTTTATATTAAAGTATTGAGATAAAATTTGTTTTCTTTATCAATTTACACTAAAATAATATTTATTAGCCCTGAGCGTATCGAGGTAAATATTTGTTATTTATCTTTAAACGTATGACATATGGCTGTGTATAAATCTCCCACAGGAAAATGCCGAATGAAAGTTATAAATGACTTGTACTGTTTAACTTGATGCACTTATGTTCATAAGTTAAAGCAATTATGAAATTTGACCCTCAAGACCACAATGATGACATTTTAGCTATCTGTCTTCGCAATTTAAAACAAATATGCGTTTAATTTGTATAAGATTATAGGTGTGCATATGTCTACAGATATGCTGTAGGATATATCGAAATCAGTCAATAAATTGAATTATGTAAGTCAAATATCTGCAATATCCCGTTTTTAACAATTTAGGCATCGATTTTTCAATACTATATATTTTACGAGATGGGGTCGTCAACTTCGTGAATGCTTTATATATTTCATTGCACCCACTATAATCAAGTTTACTCCTAGTTTACTTAGTTAAACTCATTTTTTTCAAGTTATGTGAGACATGAATTAGGCTAAACTTTAGAAAACCTAGGTCTAATTCCAAAAATGGGTTTCACTAACTTTTGTTATTTGCGTACAGTTAATCCTCAATTTTCTCAGTTCACCCTGATTTTTCTCCATTTAATGGGAAGAATTACTGTGTACCTGAAAATGTTCGCTGCCGCTTAATTCTTACTTTTTCGTCCTTAGATGACAGGGCGAATTTAAAATGAAAGCCACAATTTCAGGCTAAATAATGAAAGTACGGACATACATGCTAGCCACAAGGTAATTTAGGGCGAATTAAGACCTGGTGGATAACTGTCTGTCGTAAAAAGGGAGAAAATAACCAAGGGCGAATATTTCTAGATATACAGCTCTTAAACTGCCAAAATATAAGTTTAAATCGGAAAATTATGAATAACTCATCAATATGACTTCGTAGTATGTCACTCAAGAATCACATGGACACGTTACATATAGTCCTTCTGAATTTTGATTTGATTTGATTTTTTGTTTTACGCCATACTCAACAATTTTTCAGTCATTTGATGGCGTCCAGTTTTTATTGGTGTAGGAGAAACCCCGGTTACCCGGGTAAAGACCACCGACCTTCCGGAAGAAAACTGGCAAACTTTTTGGTGGACAAGTTTTTTGTCGTAAAAGCACGAAAATATCCAGGGACGAACATTCCTAGATATACAGTACTTAAACTGCCAAATTACAAGTTAAAATGGGATAATTATGTTTAACAAATCAATGTGACCTCGGAGTATGTCACTAAAAAATCACATGGATAAGTTACATATAATAGTCCTTCTGAGTTCAGCCTAGTTTTCTCCTGTTTCACGAAGTTTTTCTCAGTAACCCACACTATCTGGAAAAGAATTTGGTTTATCTGAGAAACTGACCAGAATTAACTGGGTCAAAATCAAAATATTGAATTAAACCTACTTTAATGGAGAAAAATCATGCTTAACTTTTGCAGTTAAACCTAGTTTTTCTGCAGTTAAATATAATGATTTAAACATTTAACTGGACAAAAACTAGGATAAACCGAGAAAAACTAGATTAAACTGTAGAGAAACTAGATTAAACTGAGCGAAATTATGTTTAACTCATTGATGTGATTTTAGCGTGCCTTGTTGGTGTGTCGTAGGTGTATGATAAGCATTGACATGTATTTTACTGTATATCAAGAGCCATTACATATACCAAGTTGTATCATTCTTCACCCCGTTTCTGCATTTCAATACTTTCCTATTGTTTTTCGATAACATCCAACCAAGATTTTGACATCAACTAAATGAAAATTTCAAATTTTGACCTGTTCTATGGACTTGATCAAATGCATTGATCAACATGTGTATCGTATCTGCCGTTTTACGGGACCGCTGTTCCAAATCTTATTGGATTTATCCCTGGACCTTCGCTTGTGAGTCAAACAGTCTACCACTTGTCTCCCAAGATTCTTTTAATACCTCACATCATAGGATTTTACTTATCTTGAGCATTATAACTTTGGTATTATGTTTAGAATATTACTACACGGCAAAGAGAGAGAGATAGAGAGAGAGACAGAGAGAGAGAGAGAGAGCAATGACAAAATCAATTTTACAAAAGAATCATATAAAAACATCTCAGATACCAAAGTATAATTCTCTAGGATGTCCAGGACACAGATACTAATCCGGCAAAAATAGACAAACACGGACCTCTGGAAACCAAGAGGTGGGATCAAGTCCCATGGAGGAGTAAGCATCCCTTGTCGACCGGTCACACCCGCCGTGAGTCCACAGTCAAGTCCAAATGAAATACGTGAGGAACGAATCCTCGTCACAACTGGTACAGACGTTTCAACAACGCCAACGAAAAGGTAACTCAACATTTCACAAACAAGACTATTATACCGACCGTAAAATTGTTGACATCAAACGCGGTTTTCGATATCCCTGTGTCAAAAATTTGTTAGTGAGTAGTTATATCTGTATATGAAATGTTCATATGTTTAACAAGCCCATATCGGATCATTTGTGAAATATAAACTCCATATGCGGGTGACTGTGGGATATTACTTCTTAATTGTGGAAAATTTACGATGGGAAAGCCGAAATAGTCGCGTTTGTCGTATAACTTAGGTGCCAATTTCCCGTCTGTGTCTATAGTAGGTAAATTGTCTAAGTATAAAGCGTGAGTGCTTGATTCTGTTGTATCTTTAATTTCTAGTTCGCTGAGATATATATTTTCATTAATAATTGACAAAACGTCGTCGATCGAAATTTATATGCCCTAAAGTTAATACAAACGCAAATATATCAAAGAAATTAATATACTAAGTAAAAACATCAATCAATTAAACAATAAAGTATCAAATTTGAAAAACATATAATTGTGGCCATGTTGAAAGAAACTAAGAACATTTTGTTTTCAATAAAATATGTGTTTTCCATAGATTGATGACATATGACTTCCGTACATTATCGAATGCTGTATATTCCAAATGACTACTTTTCATTTGTAAATGATTTTTCATGTGTACCCGGACAAAGTAATAATATCGCCTGCCCGTATACACTACAAAATGAAGTTGATATTTCCAGTCTGATGTTTTACCTATTTAATTTTGTCAAAGATAAGAAATATTAGGTATCACAATTATTGATTCTGAATTCCCTATAAAATTGACAACGCATTGTTTTAAAATCTGTCTGTTATTTGAAAACTGTATCATAACTTGGCGATAAAAAATACCCTTTTACTAGAATTTTATTTTACAAAATATGATATTTACCTTCCATTACTCGTGAAATTGAGTTTAGTCAGAAAGAGTTAAGCGTCAGCCAATACACATCTTCCATAGTAACATTTATCTCATATATACGGTAACCTAGAGTGATGAAAAAACTTAATATCAAGACAGTAAGATTAGAATACTGAAGCAAGAGGGGAAGTTCCTCAAATAGCAATATGTCCACGAGTGATAATTCGCGTAAATCGTTTTCACCTTACATCCCATTGATTAGAATTTTCATTTGAATAAGGTATAAATATGTGATCAGATTTCACAGGTATCATATTAACTCAGCGAGCAAAGTTGGCCTGAAAGACTTAATACAAAACAGTAAAATGGTAATATATCATATTAAACCTTCCTCCTCAAAATAATAGAAATAATAATGATATAAAGAATAATGTATCTGATTATTTTTATTATTGATGAAGATGATGATGATGATGATGATGATTATGATGATGATGATGATGCACACATTTATTAATAATATAGCAAATCGATTATGCAAATAATGTGATGAAATTTCAGTTATATAAGAAAGCTAAAGATAGGGAATGGGACATCAATGTCCACTAAAATAGACATGTCAGGAACTACTCACCTTAGTTTGCGAAAATAAGGTATTTTAAATGATATATTTTCCTACCTTCGGATTTCTAATTAACATGTTTTAAAGCAACATGGATGCTCTGGCATGCGGATTCACATGTTTCTTTCGTCATATTTAGGTTTTGTAATGTATATCTCTTAATCAATAACACATTACAGTTTTCGAAATTATTTATCTTCAATTTTAACGTTTAAAGCAAAACACCCTGCGCCGAAAGAAAAAAAAACAAAATATAGTAGTTACTAAACAAACAAAAAAAGCGAAATAAATCTGGTCTTTGTATCGGGAATCACTGTTAACATAAGCATACAAATCAGAAGCCAAATATATGTCGTGAACAATTATCATTCGTCGAAATCGTTCATTCTCTTGTCTTTACAACAAATGATTTTTTCTTTCATAGAATATACACCATATCGTTATTACCTTCATCATATTTGCGGCCTACACATCAGGGAAGTTTACTTTCTTAACAGAAGACGACAAAAAGTCCACTACAATTAATCCTAAAATGACTCACAGCATCAGTAAGAGAAGTATACCAACGGCCATATGTGATATGTCTTCGTCAGGATTGTGTAATGAAGGAGAACTTAGAAGTCAGTCTCTTTGTCCGTGGAGAATGGTTGTGAATTATGACCCATTTAGACTTCCGTCCAGAATGTATGAGGCTGAGTGCAATTGTGCCAAATCTCGTGTAGGACCTCAACCAATTTTTAATTGTGTTGAAATATTTCATAATTTGAAAGTGAAAAAACTGAGTTGTTCGAGTGGTAAATGCAAGTACAGGAAAGTAACACAGAGACTTGCCGTAGGATGTACAGCGGTACGAGAGTGCTGATGTTTGCATGTTTGTAATTTTGTTTTCCATTCTAGAGATTAGATAATTGGAGAAAATGTACAACCCGCGCCACAATCACATGTTCATAACATTAACTTGCAAAAATTAAGTATAAGTGGGTAAAACTAGGTTTAACCGCTCTGAAATAACAAAAATATGTTAAACCTAGATTTATTCGAGAACATCTAATTTATCTTAGAAAATTCTTTTAACTGTGCTCAAAATTAGATTAATAATTCTTCAGCTTATTCAAGTTCCTGCGTAAAATCACATTAACGTGTTAAACCCAGTTTGCCTTTAGTGAAAGCTAGTTTTGCTTGAAACTCTAATTAACTGGGGAAAAACCATGTAAATCATAATCATGTCATTTATGTTTCTATGTCAGTTACACTTAGGTTTTATGATTATTTGCAATAGCCGGAGAGAAAAATAGTTTAATGAAAAAAGCTAGGTTTAACTGCGCCAATACAAAAAAGCTAATTATCTTGAAAATAAAAACGCACTTTTACTGGAAAAAAACTGGATTTATTTACGCCGATATGACATGGATGAGTATTTGTGTGGTTTTAGCGTAGGTATAGCTAGTTTGTCATCCATTTAGACTATTTTCACCCCTATAAACCTAGTTTATCGCCAAGAAATGCATATTTATGTGATTTTAGCGTGCCAATAATACCTCTGAGCATTGATGGAAGTATCTAAATAAGCAAATACAACTGTTTCTTTTTTAAAATATTTCATTTACTAGTCACTAATTTGTTATATTTTGCCTTGTCAGCAATTTAATTTTCTGCATATTCTATGTATACCAGTCATTATATTATCTATTTTATATACTATTTTTTATATTGTTGTTTAATGCAAGTTCTTATATGTGATATTTATAATTTTATATTTTAATATGACCGTCATTAAATGGTTTATTCAAAGTTTATCTATAATTTAATAAAATATCTGAATATCCAGTGAATTTTTTTACGAATTGTTTACGAGGAGTATAGCACTGGTCCAGACTTAGGTGCTAAAATAATGTATATTGATATATGACCATTTTATATCATATTCAATATCAATCCTATACCATTTGTCATATCATTCCTTGACCTCCTGATATGATATATGGTATATAAAATACAAAACTGAAAGTATTCTAACTGCATTTACAATAACCATCAACGAAACAAAATGTATAGGCTCTATCGGTTAATACCGGAAGCCTGGTTCTAACGCCGACATTATGTATTATACTTATTATACTTATCCCAACGCCTGTTGTGAATTTGAAATCAATTTCCCTCCGCATGTTGATTTGGATAGCGATACTTCAGTGGAGTCATTTAAAACATATTTCAGCCGAAGTATAATATACAACGACACTCCGTTGAATGTCATACTTCCTGACCAAGATGAGTGATAATTAAACAATACATCGTATGAATGGCACTATAGCCTATAACTTGTGTTTAAAATTTAGAATGGAAACAATTTGTTCTTTGCTCTAAGCAATAATTTATGGATAGCTTATACTTTGATTTCTACACGAAATGTCTTCCATAATCAATTGACATCTACACTAGTTGGAACATGATGCCTGTATCTCTAAGACCGAGTTACAGGTGCATGTAACCGTTAAATCCGCTAAAATGATCTTCAGTTTTTTGGTGAACACGTTAATGGCTGAATGAGTCTAGGGTCATGTTTGAAAAGCAAGAGTTTGTGAAAAACGATGGGTGAATTTATAAATGTTTTTATTTCCTTCTGTATCTCTGCTTCCTTCTTTATATGCTATCTCCTCCAACGATTGCATCCGTTTGAGGACCCAAGGTCAGTAGTAAATGGTTATATTTTATCTTATTTGTACTTTCATTCTTTTACTACATATATATCTCCTTGAGATAAGTCCCGTTAAATTGTGTCACTTTGATCTGTCCATTACACTTAATACTGTGTAGATATCGCATGTAGAATATTTGACAATATATATTTAACACGAGTGCGTAGTAATTGTCAGATATCCGCTATTTCGAACGTACAACTAATAACTTATTACGAAACCAATATTAATAATATTCGGGAAAATATTACAGACACATACATACATAGCCAGTATAGATCTCCTCCGTCTTGGATGTCATCAATAATAAGTTTCAGAGGTTATATTAAAGTATCGAGATAAGATTTTTTCTTTATCAATATACACCAAAATAATGATAATAATAAATGTCCTGGAAATTCTGTTGGTTTATACTTTGGTATTTGAGAATTTTTATATTCATTAGCCACGAGCGGATCGATGTAAATATTTGTTATTTATCTTTAAACGTATGACACGTGGCTGTATATAAATCTCCCACAGGAATATGCCGAATGAAAGTTATAAATGACTTGTACCGTTTAACTCGATTTATTTTCATAAGTTTAAGCAAATATGAAATCTAACCCTAAAATAATAATGAACACCTTTTAACTGTCTGTCTTCGCAATTTAAAGACCCATGCCGATTTACGCTCAGTATGGATGTTGATTTTGTTTTAAATGGCAATACGCTTTGCAAATGTTTATATAAAGTTATTATCTTCCCATTAATTACGCTTCTGAGTGATTCTCTGTTTTCTAATTATCTGAGATTGAAGATTAAAAAAAGATTTTTATTCGTAACGACAATAAATACAAACGGAGTTGCGTAATATTCAAGGCAACCGCAGATAAATAAGTTCAACTTATAGGTTATTGTCATCTCGTATCCATCAAAACTCGTACCAAAGTGAACTGGTTGACTCGTGCCCATAGTTTAGCTGACTCGTGCCCATAGATTAACTCATTCGTGCCCATCGCCTGTTTGATTGTAGAATTATTTATGAAGGTACACATGTATTTACCAACAAGGTAATTACCATAATGCCGTTTGGTATTGAATTGACATACAACTATCTTTGGAAATGAATTGGCTTCAGAAGTGCTTCGCTGACAAAGGTATTGTCCATTTCACAAGACGTGATAGGCGGAATAACCTTTTGATTATCTTGCAGATGATTCTACTCAATTTTGGTCATGGCAATTTTAATGAAAAACTTCCCCACTGGATACTCGTAGGTAGGATAACAAGAAAGAACGATTATTCTTGTCAGTGTAAATTTAATGTCGCTATTCTTTATTACCTAAAATTTGAACGTGTCCGGGTCAAGAAATGGTTCGCGAGACTACATCTCGCCATGTTATATGATTTTAAAAAATCTCAGATACCAAAGTATAAATCAATAGAATGTCCAGGACACAGATACAAATCCGGCAACAATGGACAAACACGGACCTCTGGAAACCAATAGGTGGGATCAGGTCCCCTGTCGACCTGTCACACCCGCTGTGAGTCCACAATCAAGTCCAATTAAATACGTGAGGAGTAAATCCTCGTCACAATTGGTACAGACGTCTCAAAAACCGCCAACGAAAAGGCAACTCAACATTCCACTTAGTGAAACAGAGTAGTCGCAAACAAGACTATTATACCGACCATGAAATTTGCGAAACGTTGACATTAAACGCGGTTTTCGATATCCCTGTGTCAATAATTTGTCAGTGAGTAGTTTACCTCTGTATATGAAATCTTCATATGTTGTACACGCCCTGGCATATCGGATCATTTGAGAAATATAAACTCCATATGCGGATGACTGAGGGATATTACTACTTAAATGTGGAACATTTACGATGGGAAAGTCGAAATCGTTGTGTTTGTCGTATAGCTTAGTTGCAAATTTCCCGTCTGTGTCTATATTAAGTAAAATCTCTAAGTATGAAGCGTGTGTGTTTGATTCTGTTGTATCTTTAATTTCTAGTTCGCTGGGATATATCGCATTGACATATGTATGAAAATTGTCATTATTAATTAAAAAAACGTCGTCGATATATCTAAATGTCAAATTAAAGGACACAGCTATTTTTTTCTTCTTTTGATTCAGCAGTTTTTGAATGAAGTCCGCTTCGTATGAATAAAGGAATAGGTCGGCCAATAAAGTTGCACAATTGGTTCCCATAGGAATGCCGCCAGTTTGTTGAAAGACCACGTTTCCGAACATTACAAATATATTGTCTATTAGAAATTCCAGCATGTTTTTTATATCAACTTCAGTGTATTTATGTGTACAATCAGAGTGGCATTGGACAAAATAAGTATCCTGATAGCCAATCACTAGATATTTAAATTTTCGGGTACCACCTTTAGTGAAAAAACAGTTGTCTATAATGCTAAAAAGTATTTCTTTTAGATTTTTTATGTGGAATAGTTGTGTAAAAAGTGGAGACGTCATATGTTTTGATACTGTTAATTCGAGAAAAATTGTGTGCCTTCAAATTTTCTAAAAGCTGCTTAGAATTTTTTAGTATCCACATCTGATTTACACCGCTTCTAGAATAAGCGACTGTACAGTATTGTTGAAGTTTCTCCTTAACGGCTGTCAATATCTTGGTAAGGAGTAAAGATAAAAGTTTGGTAGAACATTTGCTGGATCCTGCTATGTATCTTTGCTTATATGGGGTTTTATGAAGTTTAGGTATCCAATATAAATATGGTAGCTCAAAATCGGTATCTGTTATACGTATATAAAATGAGCGTAATACGGACACATGATTTTGAAGGAAAGAATATGAGTGAAAGTAGTCGTTACAATTTTCGAGCTTTGGCGATTTGATTTTGGTTTCGAAAACAAAGAAATTTAGAACCCCCGAATGCGCATAGATGTTTATATAGATGGGTGCCGTCATAGTCGTAAAAGCACGGTCCGGAATTGCTATGTACTTGCCTACCCGTGGTTTCATGTACCAGAATCATTCGTAGCTAATGAATATTTATAAGTGAGTGTGTTCAGTTTATCCAACCACAGTAGTTGTAATAGGGAAGTTATCGCCAAATCCATTGATCAAATACAATTCTGAAATTGTTAAATAGCCTCGATCTGATTAGCTGACGAATACGCGAGCACCGTTCATTCGCATTGGTTGATGCTTCATGAGTGATTTCGGGCACATGAAACTACTGGTAGGAAGAGCATAGGTTTTAGGACGATAGTGCTACCTATACTGTTTGTTTACAGTTCATGGCAAATTTAGGAATCACTATCTCGGATTTTCAATTGTTTATATGACAGAAGAGAAAATTGTTGTGTCAATTGGTAGTTGCTTTAGAAGAACATTTAAGGAACATACTATTAGTAGGATCGTCATTGCGCGTTGTAAACTTCTCATGTCATAGAAAACGTCGTAATTTTCAAACGAAATTGCACTGCTTGCAAACACCACACAGTTGTCATGTATATAGCTATAATTTCAGCCTACTAAAACACGTGTAACTTGTACGACATGGCCATTATTAACTGTTGAAATTTACTTTTTTCTATTGTGAAAATATACTTTGGTTATTTTTCTATGGAAGGAAATCCTTGGTCATTCTTCTATGGTGAAAAATATTACTGTGCCTTTTCTAGATCCATAAAAAGTTATCTGGAAAACGGGTAATTTTTCCGACTGGTATGGGTCAATAGACCTTTTGGGGTCGATTCTTTCTGTTACAGTTTGTCATAATAGTATGCAACTTCAGAGAACTTCCTGTTAAACATTTTATCTTATATATTTGGCACGCCAAAATCACATTAATGAGTTAAACCTACTTTTTCTCAGATAAACTTAGTTTTTCTCCAGTTACACCTAGTTTTTCTCAGTTAAACCTAGTTTTTCTCCAGTTAATGTGGGTTACGAGTTTAACCTAATTATTCTCCAGTTAATCTCAATTTTCTCGTAACCCAAACTGACTGGTTAAACCTAATTTTTCTCAAGTTAATGTGGGTTACTGAGAAAAACTTGTTTTAACTGAAGAAAAACTGGGTTTAACTGGGAAAACTAGGTTAAACTCATTAATGTGATTATGGCGTGATATATATATATATATATATATATATATATATATATATATATATATATATATATATATATATATATATATATATATATATATATATATATATATATATATATATAATAATCTTGAATCTAGATACCATGCAGTGCTAGATGCCAGATGTGAAAAGCAGCCTACAAGGAAGTGACGGCTTCTATCAACAATTAAATCCCAGGAGAAGAACTGAGACACGATATCATTGAATGTTGTCAATGTAAATATTACGAAACCGGAAACGACATTCTGTTGAGGTCACATGATATGAACACCGGGTATTTTTTCTATGTGCTTGAAAACTAAGTCATCGGTGTAACCATAATTCATACGTTATTGTGTACAAATTAGTAAAACGACTCTTCCAATTGTTTTGGTTACGAGTCAATCAACTCTAGGCATGACTTAGCCAAAGAGGATACGAGTTGAGATGGGCACGAATTGAGATTGGTCCGAGTTTACCAACATTCCACAAAGACGTAAACACGTTGCCATACAGGTAGCAAACGAACACAACACAAAAAAAAACAGAAAAAAGAGAGATAGAATCGATAAATAAATTGTGCTGTACCTTTAGGAACAGACATAGAGTGATGAAATGCTTTGAGAGAGGAAATGAAGCTGAAAACAAATTAATAATTTGCCACCCTTCTTTGAATTTCCCCTGAAGCAACCTGTATCTGTCAAGTCTATTAATATAACATTTCTGTTCAATCGTGGAGTCTCAAACTGGTCGGAGAATACCGATACATTCTTTTGTTTTATCTGTTTAACTTGATAGTGATAAAAGTATATGTATAGAAATACAATATTTTTATTTAGAAAAATGAATAATTGCAGTTTTCGATGAAATACTTCCCATAACTTAAGTATATTCATGTTTGACATGTTTTCCGTATCGATGTAATAGCAGTGAACGGTACACGTGCGAACGCTAGTTAGGGGTGTTTGTATCACGCTGTTTTTTATCATTTTCTGACTAATTTCAGTGTATGTGTGCACTAATTTTGATCAGTATGTCTTTAAATTGTATAATGTGTGAATCGGAGAACTTTTTACGATATTTCATGTAGTTCAATATTAGCCGGTCATGGGCCTTTAAAAATAAATATGTGTTTAATTTGTATAAGATTATAGGTGTGCATATTTGTATAGATATGATGTAGGATATATCGATATCAGTCAATAAATGGAATTATGCAAGTCAAAAATCTTTAACAATTTAGTCTTTGATCTTTCAATATTTTTACGAGATGGCGCTGTCAACTTCATTTATGCTTCATGTATTTCATTTTGATCCCCTAAAATAAATTTTACTCCTAGTTTACTCAGGTAATGCGAGACATTAATTAGATTAATGGGTTTCACTAACTTTTGTTATTTTCGTACAGTGAATCCTCGATTTTCTCAGTTGACCCTGATGTTTCTCAATTTAGTGGGAAGAATTACTGTATACCCTGACATTTTCGCTGCCCCTTATTTTACGCTTTTTCGTGCTTAAATGACAGGGCGAATTTAAAATGAAAGCCACAATTTCAGGCTAAATAATTAAAGTACGGACATACATGCTAGCCACAAGGTAATTTAGGGCGAATTTAAGACCTGGTGGATAACTGTCTGTCGTAAAAAGGGAGAAAATAACCAAGGGCGAATATTTCTAGATATACAGCTCTTAAACTGCCAAAATATAAGTTTAAATCGGAAAATTATGTATAACTCATCAATATGACTTCGTAGTATGTCACTCAAGAATCGCATGGATACGTTACATATAGTCCTTCTGAATTTTGATTTGTTTTACGCCATACTCAACAATTTTTCTGTCATTTGATGGCGTCCAGTCTTTATTGGTGGAGGAGAAACCCCGGTTACCCGGGTAAAGACCACCCACCTTCGGAAGAAAACTGGCAAACTTTTTGGTGGACAAGTTTTTTGTCGTAAAAGCACGAAAATATCCAGGGGCGAACATTCCTAGATATACAGTACTTAAACTGCCAAATTACAAGTTAAAATGGGATAATTATGTTTAACAAATCAATGTGACCTCGGAGTATGTCACTCAAAAATCACATGGATAAGTTACATATACTAGTCCTTCTGAGTTCAGCCTAGTTTTCTCCTGTTTCACGAAGTTTTTCTCAGTAACCCACATTATCTGGAAAAGAATTTGGTTTATCTGAGAAACTGACCAGAATTAACTGTGTCAAAATCAAAATATTGAATTAAACCTACTTTAATGGAGAAAAATAATGTTTAAGTGAGAAGAAACTATGCTTAACTTTTGCAGTTAAACCAAGTTTGTCTGCAGTTAAATATAATGATTTAAACATTTAACTGGACAAAAACTAGGATAAACTGAGAAAAACTAGATTAAACTGTAGAGAAACTAGATTAAACTGAGCGAAATTATGTATAACTCATTGATGTGATTTTAGCGTGCCTTGTTGGTGTGTCATAGGTGTATGATTAGCATTGACATGTATTTTACTGTATGTCAAGAGCCATTACATATCCCAAGTTGTATCATTCTTCATCCCGTTTCTGCATTTCAATACTTTCCTATTGTTTTTAAATAACATCCAACCAAGATTTTGACATCAACTAAATGAAAATTTCAATTTTTGACCTGTTCTATGGACTTGAGCAAATGCATTGATCAACATGTTTATCGCATCTGACGTTTTACGGGACCGCTGTTCCAAACCTTATTGGATTTATCCCTGGACCTTCGCTTGTGAGTCAAACAGTCTACCACTTCTCTCCCAAGATTCTTTTGATACCTCACATCATAAGTTTTTACTTATCTTGAGCATTATAACTTTGGTATTATGTTTAGAATATTACTACACGGCAGAGAGAGAGAGAGAGAGAGAGAGAGAGAGAGAGAGAGAGAGAGAGAGAGAGAGAGAGAGAGAGAGAGAGAGAGAGAGAGCAAGAGAGAAAATCAATTTTACAGACAGAATCAGACAGATAGACAGACAGACAGACAGACAGAGAGAAAGAGAGAGAGAGAGACAGACAGCAATGACAAAATCAATTTTACAAAAGAAACAAACAATATAGACAAATACGGACCTCTGGAAACCAAGAGGTGGGATCAGGTGCCATGGAGGAGTAAGTATCCCCTGTTGACCGGTCACACCCACCGTGAGTCCACAGTCAAGTCCAAATGAAATACGTGAGGAACGAATCCTCGTCACAGTTGGTACAGACGTCTCAACAACCGCCGTCGAAAAGGCAACTCAACATTTCACACAGTGAAACAGAGTAATCGCAAACAAGACTATTATACCGACCGTAAAATTGTTGACATCAAACGCGGTTTTCGATATCCCTGTGTCAACAATTTGTGAGTAGTTATATCTGTATATGAAATGTTCATATGTTTAACAAGCCCATATCGGATCATTTGTGAAATATAAACTCCATATGCGGGTGACTGTGGGATATTACTTCTTAATTGTGGAAAATTTACGATGGGAAAGCCGAAATAGTCGCGTTTGTCGTATAACTTAGGTGCCAATTTCCCGTCTGCGTCTATAGTAGTTAAATTGTCTAAGTATGAAGCGTGTGTCATTGATTCTGTTGTATCTTTTATTTCCAGTTCGCTGAGATATATATTTTCATTAATAATTGACAAAACGTCGTCGATAGAAATTTATATGCCCTAAACTTAATACAAACGCAAATATATCAAAGAAATTAATATACTAAGTAAAAACATCAATCAATTAAACAATAAAGTATCAAATTTGAAAATCATATAATTGTGGCCATGTTGAAAGAAACTAAGAACATTTTTTTTCAATAAAATATGTGTTTTCCACAGACAGATGACATATGACTTCCATATATTATCAAAGTTGTATTTTCCAAATGACAACTCTTCATTTGTAAATGATTTTTCATGTGTACCCGGACAAAGTAATAATATCGCCTGTCCATATACACTACAAAATGAAGTTGATATTTCCAGTTTGATGTTTTACCTATTTAATTTTGTCAAAGATAAGAAATATTAGGTATCACAATTATTGATTCTGAATTCCCTATAAAATTGACAACGCATTGTTTTAAAATCTGTCTGTTATTTGAAAACTGTATCATAACTTGGCGATAAAAAATACCCTTTTACTAGATTTTATTTTACAAAATATGATATTTACCTTCCATTACTCGTGAAATTGAGTTTAGTCAGAAAGAGTTAAGCGTCAGCCAATACACATCTTCCATAGTAACATTTATCTCATATATACGGTAACCTAGAGTGATGAAAAAACTTAATATCAAGACAGTAAGATTAGAATACTGAAGCAAGAGGGGAAGTTCCTCATATAGCAATATGTCCACGAGCGATAATTCGCGTAAATCGCTTTTACCTCACATCCGATTGATTAGAATTTTCATTTGAATAAGGTATAAATATGTGATCAGATTTCACAGGTATCATATTAACTCAGCGAGCAAAGTTGGCCTGAAAGACTTAATACAAAACAGTAAAATGGTAATATATCATATTAAACCTTCCTCCTCAAAATAATAGAAATAATAATGATATAAAGAATAATGTATTTGATTATGTTTATTATTGTGATGATGATGATGATGATGATGATGATGATGATGCACACATTTATTAATAATATAGCAAATCCATTATGTAAATAAGGTGATGAAATTTCAGTTATATACGAAAGCTAAAGATAGGGAATGGGACATCAATGTCAGACATGTCAGGAACTACTCACCTTAGTTTGCGAAAATAATGTATTTTAAATGATATATTTTCCTACCTTCAGATTTCTAATTTACATGTTTTAAAGCAACATGGATGCTCTGGCATGCGGATTCACATGTTTCTTTCGTCATATTTAGGTTTTGTAATGTATATCTCTTAATCAATAACACATTACAGTTTTCGAAATTATTTATCTTCTATCTTAATGTTTAAAGCAAAACACCCTCCGCCGAAAGAAAAAACAAAATATAGTAATTACTAAACAAAAAAAAAGCGAAATAAATCTGGTCTTTGTATCGGGAATCACTGTTAACATAAGCTTACAAATCAAAAGCTAAATATATGTCATGAACAATTATCATTGGTCGAAATCGTTCATTCTCTTGTCTTTACAACAAATGATTTTTTCTTTCGCAGGCTATATACCATATCGTTATTACGTTGATCATATTTGCGGCCTACACATCAGGGAAGTTATCTTTCTTAACAAAAGACAAACAGTCCATCTCCACTACAGTTAATCCCAAAGTGACCCACAACATCAGTAAGAGAAGTATACCGACGGCAATATGCGATATGTCTTCGTCTGGATTGTGTAATGAAGGAGAACCTAGAAGTCAGTCTCTTTGTCCATGGAGTATGGTTCTGAATTATGACCCATTTAGACTACCGTCCAGAATGTACGAGGCTGAGTGCAATTGCGCCAAATCTCGTGTAGGTCCTCGTTCAATTTTTAATTGTGTTGAAATATTTCATAATATGAAAGTGAAAAAACTTCGTTGTTCGAATGGTAAATGTAAGTACAGGAAAACAACACAGAGACTTGCCGTAGGATGTACAGCCGTAAGAGAGTGCTAAGAGTTTTAAGACTTTCTAATTTTGTTAAATATTCAAGTTCTTATATCATTGGTGAATATGTACTTCCCGCGCAACAATCACATTGATGAGGTCGAAATTATTTATCTGAGTTCTACCTAGTTCACTTCATTAACGTACAAAGTTTAGGTTTACCTCGGTAAAACTAGGTTTAACTGCACTAACACAAATGTGTAAAATGAAATTTTATTCGAAGAAAACATAGTTTAACTTAGAAAACAGGTTTTAACAGTACCCAAAATGACATTTATAATCCACTAGCTAATTCAAATTGCTGCCTAAAATCACATTCGTGAGTTAAAACTACTTGTTCTCTAGCTAAAGCTAATTTTCTTAAAACTCTAATTAACTGGAGAATAAAACTACGTTAAACTCATTAATGTGATTTTTGTAACATGCTTATATGTCAGTTATGCCTAGGTGTGTTTTATGATGACTTGCATTAGCTGTAAAAAAGTATGATTAAACTTACAAAAAGCTAGCTTTAACTGCGTCAATAATACACAAATGAATCAAACCTGAATTATCTCGAGAATAAAAACGTAGTTATACTGCAAACAGTATTTTTAAGTACACCAAAATGTCATTTAGCGCAGTTATAGCTAGTTTTTCCTCAATTTAATCTCACTTTTCTCGGAGAAATCTAGTTTCTCACAAATAGATGCGTGTGTCGAAAAGAAAATTAGGTTTAACAAATAAATGTGATTTTAGCGTGCCAATAATACTTCTAAGTATGAATTGAAGTATCTATGTCAACAAATAATACTGTTTTAATATAAATGCATCTTTATGTTTGAAAATATATTTGATATTTCACGTTTCCATTAAGCAGTCACGAACGTGTGATATTTTGAATTGTCATTAATTAACCCTTTTAACCCAAAATATCTAGGTGGTATGCCCTTTTCCCATTGTTTAGACCAGTCTATTATGGCTTGTAGAGTTAAAAGGGTTTAAATTATTTGTATAATGTGTTTACACAGATACGAAGAGAAGATTGTATCAGTCATTAAGTTTTATATTAGCTACATTTCATACTGTTGTAACATGCATGTTCTGATATGTGATATTTTGTATTCTTATATTTTACTATGACCGTTTTATTGGTCATCATTAATTGTTTTATTTAAAGTTTATCTATATTCCAATAAAATCTCTGAAGATGAAATAATATTTTTTTTCTTTTATCTAATACACACGTAACATAACACTGGACCAGTCTTACGTGCTATCATATATTCATATATTCATATATGACCATTTTGTATATCATAACCCTAATCAACTCAAAGCCATTCATCATATCATTCCTCAACTTCCTGATACAATAACGATGAATGAATGATGTGATTTATGGTATTATAACCGATCTGCCATATACTAAAATACAAAAACAAAAATTATTCTAACTGCAATGTTTTCAGGAAACATCAACAAAACAGAAAGTGTAGACTCTTTCAGTTAATACCGGGAGCCTCGTTCTAATGCGGACATTATTCTTATCCCAACGCGTGTTATGGATTTTAAATCAATTTTAAACCGCATGGTGATATGGACTGCGATAGGTAAATTTAGTCACATTTACAAAAATAGCATATTTCGTCCGAAGTATAATATGCACATTTGTTATATACAAAACGAAACTCAAATGACTGTAACCCTTCCTTTCCACGATGGGTAATATTAAAGGGGCATTAGCTAGATTTTATTTTTCAATCCCACACTTTTTACTCCTTAGATTGATATACGATAATAAAACAGATATACACAAAATAAAAAAAAAATCTTAAATTCCTATATACTTTATGAAAATTGTTTCAGAAACCCAAGTCTGGTACTTTTAAACTTGCAATTCATTACCTCAACCTTACTGTTTCTATATGAATACCACACTGGATATGATCTATTTTTACATAATATATAGGGATATAAGATTTCTATGCCTATGTGTAACTCTCATAAAGTGCAAGTAGTAAAAGTCGAAAAAAAATCGAAATATTGTTTGGTAAACACGGCTTATGCGACTTTAATCAAGATAACGTATGATTTAAACTATACCTCATTACTTGTGTTATTAAATTTAGAAAGGAATTAATTGGTTCCGTGAGCTATATTTATTTGTACACTATATGTCCCGATCCATTGTTCTTTACGCTGGTTATAATATTTCACCTAATTCTCTAAGACCGAGATATAGGTTCACATTACCATAAACTCCACTGTTGAACTATCCATTTTGGCCGAGTGGGTTTGGCGTCGTGGATAAAAGCTAGACATTTTTTAAAGAATATTGGGTGTTTTTTTCTTTCCTTTTTTTTTTTTTTTTTTTTTTTTTTTTTTTGCTACATATATGATTTTCCCGCAGGCTGTTTCCCTTTGTTAAGGTTCCAGGTCGTAGTAAATATTATGACAAATACCAAAGTTATAGTTTTACAAAAAAAAGCACATTTAAAAGCTCAGGATGATCGTTTCTGCCAATAAGATTTAATCAGTTGATCTCGAATTGAATATTAATGTATATTTCTGAAAGAAAAATTGGTATCATACAAGGCCAGATAATAAATCTAGATAAATTGCAAAACCCGTTTAAGAGTACCCACTGTCAAAATGAATATATTTCTAATATTTGAGAAGTTTAGAATTTAAATGGTGCTATCTGAGCTAAAAATTGTACTTAGTATAAATGTTGATATATGTTATCAGTAACTGATTTTTAACATTTGCACTTTCACTTCTATACTAATATGTATCTAATGATCCTATATATTAGCTGGGTTAAAAATTGGCCATATATATCTAAACGGCAAAGTTAATGTGCACATAAACATGATAATACCGCTATTGTAACATGCATTTTTGAATATATATATATATATATATATATATATATATATATATTATTTTGACAAAGCAGTATTAAATATCTCAATCAATTTTTTGAATACGCGATCACATATGCACAATATCAATAACTGCACAAAACACATGGGCAAACATATGTCAAATTGAAACACACAACGGTTTATAGAACCATATCGTCTAAAACTCTTCGAATGTTTTCAAAAAATGCATACAAATCGCACAAGAAAAGGACGGATTACAGTTTGTATAAGACTTAAATTGTTTGATGTCGGTGCATGTATGTCCATAATGGTCATTTGATAGCATTGTGTGAGTATATTTCAATTTGTTTATATCTCACAACTAATCGATATGCCAGGGTATGTTTAACATAAAACATTTCATATACAGAGGTAAACCATCTACTGACAAGTTAGTGACACAGAATTATCGAAAATCGCGTTTGATGTCAACATTCCGCAAATTCTACGGTCGGTATACTAGCCTTGTTTACGATTAACGTTTCACTAAGTGGAATGTTGTTACCTGTTCGATAGCGGTTGTTGAGTCGTCTGTACAAATTGTGACGAGGATTTTATCCTTACCTATTTCATTTGAATTTGACTGTGGACTCGCGGCGGATGCATACTACTCCATGGCACCCGATCCCACCTCTAGAGCTCGGTCTTTGTCCAATATCACCAGATTTTTATATGTATCCTGCACATCCTGATGATTTATCCTTTGGTATCTCAAATTTTATAATAAAACATTTACGTGTATATGTTATTGCACATCAAGTGCAAATAGTAAAAGTCGAAAAAATCGGAATATTGATTGGTAAACACGGCTTATGCCCCTTTAATCAAGATACCGTACGAATTAAACTATACCTCATTACTTGTGTTATTAAATTTAGAAAGGAAACAATTGGTTCCGAGTTATTAATTATCATTGAGCTATATTTATTTGTACACTATATGTATCGATCCATTGTTCTTTACGCTGGTTATAATATTTCACCTTATATTCTGAGACCGAGATATACGTTAACAAGAACTCGGTCTTTGTTCAATATCACCAGATTTTTATGTGTATCCTGCAAATCCTGAGGATTTATCCTTTGATATCTCAAATTTTATTTTAAAACATTTACGTGTATAATTCGGACAATAATACAGGTGTACATATCTCTATCGATATTTATATAGAATTATTCAAAATTAGTCAATAAATGAGTGTTAGTAAATAATATCTTAAATGTCTCGTTTGAACAATTTTTGCTATTTTCTCTCAATCTTATATCATTTTTTAAATTGACCTGTCAATTTTGTTACTCTCGTTATGTCAGTATCAAACTTCAGACGGCTTTTCGCCCGATCTGCAGTTTTCTCTTTTTCAAAGTTCATTAGGATAATGTACCGTTCAAATAATATTTCATCCGATCATTAAAAATGATTTAATATAGAGCCACACAACCCTTTAAGATCATAAAAATGGGGTCTTCAAAGGGTGATCTGTGATTTGTTTGTTTTTATCTGACGCTGTAAATTTAAAAAAAATCATTTCTAACTATAAGGAATACTGAGGTTATAAATCGTGATTTATGAATTATTGCCCAGAAAAGGAAAATTGTTTGTTATTGTCATACGCGAAGAGGAGCCATAAATTCCGTATTGATTTCCACATTACTCATTAGTAAGTAAAATGAGGAAGTATCAAGAGATAATCGAAACTCCAAGTCTATTGGAATACGACAAATTGGATACGATAGTCTCAACATGAAGTACAATTGTCAATCCCAAACGGGGTGGGGCCAGGTTTCCGGAGGAAGTAATGCTACTGAATCATGATATGTTTTGTTATTTTGAAAATTCAACAGAGTGGAATTTAGTCAGTGGCGCGAAATACGTAATTTTAGTCGCTAAAAATAAAGAAATACCAAATTAAATTCGTACTGAGATAACTTTTATTGCATTTTATATGGCAAGCCAAAAACACATTAATGAGTTAAACCTAGTTTCTCTCAGTTAAACCCAGTTTTTCTCCAGTTAAACCTAGTTTTTGACAGTAACCCACATTAACTGAAGAAAAACAGGTTTAACTGAGAAAAACTAGGTTTAAACGTCTCACAATCTCATTAATAAGTATTTCGCGCAGTTAAACCTAGTTTTTCTCAGGTAAACTAATTTTTCTCCAGTTTATGTGGGTTACTGAGAAAAATTAGATTTAACTAAATGAAAATTAGGTTTAACTCGTAACCCACATTAACTGGAAAGAAAAATAGGTTTAACTGAGAAAAACTGGGTTTAACTGGAGAAAAACTAAGTTTATCTGAGAAAATGTAATTTTGGCGTGCCATACTTTAATGAAACAACCTTATCTAAAGTGTTTCATCTTGAACCATATATACGCATTCTAATGTAACCACTGGACTGGTCATTTATACAGCAAAGTCCGATCCGTTCATTTCTTAAATTGATGTTTACTCACAATTTTGTTAGTTTAAAACATGTTTATATGCCATGGCACGCCCCATTCATATTATAAGTTGAAACTTTATTCATTTTACAACGATAGACACACAAGAAATGTCAACTTATATTAATGTATCTCGTTGTCCCTGATGTTGGCGTGCGGGGGGCCTTGGTGTGGGAGGAAGCCGGAGTACCAGAAGAAACCCCAGCATTAGCATTGACATGTTTAAATGTATGTCCAGGGCCTGTTTTACAAATGTGATAGTTAGCCATTTTTACATATATCTACTTGTATAGTTCGGTACCTTCTTTTGGCACTTGAATTACTCCCCACCAATAATATTAAATTTTGTTTTGGTTCAATCAACTGAAGTTGAAACATCAAAACATGTTGTTGTGCTATGGACTTAGCTAGCGTATCACATCCGCCGTATTGCACAACCTCTTTCTCATGTATCTTCTTCTTGTGAATCTAACGATTTACCACCTGACTCCAACGTGTCGATTCGCTTTTTATAAGTAATATCATAGTATTCTTCTAAAAACGTTTACAAAATGTAACGAATCAAAATAAAACTAGATAATTTAAAGACAGAAAAATAGCCCAAAACACATAATATACCCACGTTAAAAAAAAGCAAAAATATAATGAAAAAATACGATTTAACAAAAGAAAAAAAAATCAAGAAAACACAGCTGCCTTATCCCCTAGAATTACGATATAATGGTATATAAACCGAGGAAAAATAATACAACCAACCACAACAGAACAACAACAAAAAGCATGAAATGAAGCATAAAATGAATAAAACAAAACACAAACGTAGCAAAATATTCGATATAATAAGAGAAAACATAAATGAATTATACGAAAAAGGGTATTGTATAATGTAGTTAAATTCTATGACTGGAAAGAGACTGGAAGAACAAAAAGATCCTTTTTCGCAATGGATTATGCGCTTCCCAATGTTAGACAACACATGACCTTAGTGCATAATAAAAGCTGTACTGGAGTATCGTTGAAAGTGGCGTTGAACAATAACAAACAAACAATAATCAAAGCTGTACTGGAGTATCGTTGAAAGTGGCGTTAAACAATACCAAACAAACAATAATCAAAGCTGTATTTGTCAACGAAAATACTATTCTTAAATTCTAAAGGATTTAACATATGATGTGAACGAACCAAGTTAGTCATAATATCAACAGCCAGTATACACTGCAAATATATATGTAATCTTTCTAGACCGATTGAGTGGTTTTACCTTTTCTATTTAATTTTGTCAAAATATAAAAATATCACAATAATTGTTCCTGAATTTCACTAAAATTGTGAACGTATTGTTTTCGAAACTTTCAGTTATTTGAAAATGTTATCCTGATTAATCAATAAAATACCCTGTACCAGGAAAAATACATTTAAAAAAATGAGATTTATCTTTCATAATGAATGGAATATATAACTTTTCGCCAGCCAATACACATCGTCCATAGTAGCATTTATCTCATATTTACGGTTACCTAGTGAGCTATCAAGCTAGTAAGATTCGAATACTGAATCAAAAGGGAAAGTTCCTCAAATATGTCCACGCGTGATACTTTGCGTAGATCGCTTTACCTGACATCCGACCGATTAGAATTTCCATTTGGATTTGGTATAAATATGTAATCATATTTCAGAGGTATCATATTAACCAAGCAAGCCGAGTTGATCTGAAAGACAATACATAACAGTAAAATGGTAAAACAATGTATATTATATTTAACTTTTCTCCTCAAATTAATAAAAAATACTAATGATATAAGGTATAGTGTATCTAATTATTATAATTGATGATATTGATGATGATGATGATGATGATGATGATGATGATGCAAAACTTTATATATATATATATATATATATATATATATATATATATATATATATATATATATATATATATATATATATATATATATAATTCATTATGCAAATAAGGTGGTCAAATTTCAGTTATATAACAAAGCTAAAAAGAGGTGGATCTCAATGTCCACTAAAAAAAAAAACATGTCAGGAACTACTCATCCGCCTTTGTGTAGATAAGGTATGGCACAAATGAATTATTGTCTTACCTTCAAATTTCTAACTAACATGTTCTAAAACATTGATATCCTGGCATACGGCTTCAGATGTTCCTTTCGTCATTATTAGGTTATGTTATGCATATCTATTAATCAATATCAATATGCATTTTTCAAAATTATTTATCTTATCTCTTAACTTTTAATGCAAAACATCCTCCCCGACAAAAATAAAAAATACAAAACAAAATAAAATAATTACTAAACAATAGATCTGGCCTTTGTATCGAGAATCACTGTTAACATGAGCATACAATACAAAAGCTAACTATCTGCCCTGTACAATTGTCATTGGTCGAAATGATTCATTATTTTGTCTTTACAACAAATCACGTTTACTTTCACAGGATGTATATCATATCGTTATTACGTTGATCATATTTGCGGCCTACACATCAGGGAAGTTATCTTTCTTAACAGAAGACAAACAGCCCATCTCCACTACAGTTAATCTTAAAGTGACCCACAACATCAGTAAGAGAAGTATACCAACGGCAATATGCGATATGTCTGCGTCCGGACGGTGTAATGAAGGAGAACTTAGAAGTCAGTCTCTTTGTCCGTGGAGAATGGTTGTGAATTATGATCCATTTAGACTACCGTCCAGAATGTATGAGGCTGAGTGCAATTGTGCCAAATCTCGTGTAGGTCCTCAATCAATTTTTAATTGTGTTGAAATATTTCATAATATGAAAGTAAAAAAACTGAGTTGTTCGACTGGTATATGTAAGTACAGGAAAACAACACAGAGACTTGCAGTAGGATGTACAGCCGTCAGAGAGTGCTGATGTTAAAACTGCAGTTTTTGCTGTACGTTTACGATATTTAATCAATGTTGAAAATACCTCTGCGAATCAGCTAGTGTTTCGCAATTAACACATCGAAGGGACGTCACTCTTCTATTTCCTTGCATGATTCAATTCAGAATATGTATTTTATATTTAACGTTTCATATACATTCAATAATCGATTTAGTGTGACATTATACATTGGTAATTCTCAGAAGAATTAAATTTCGCAATACATTTAGGTTTATTATATGGCCTTGAATGATGCTACTTCCTCTTTTGAATTCGAGTATATCTATATTTCTATTTTGAATTCGAGTTCATCTGATGAAGTCCTTTTGACAATAACGATCGTCTTGAGCATTTGTTGTGTTCTTTTGCAAAAGAATATTTTCGATATGTTGTTTATTATAGTTTAAGTCGTCTGCAATTCACTGATCTGTATAGTTACTTATTTTGAAGTTGTGTACATAAGTATGAAAAACAAGATTCGTTTTACGTCAACTGTATCAGTCATTATGCATTTTATTTTACAAACACTTTTATACTGTTGTTCTTAGTTATGAAATGTAATATTTTATTTCTATATTTATTATATCATGGCTTTATTGGCCACCATTTTATATTCGATCGTTGCCACCATTTTATTTTCTGTCGTTTTGTTAAAATGAATCTGTATTTTAATAAAATCTATGAGCACCCAATGAATTATTTTACTGACCTTATTTACTCTAACCCGGAAAATCCAGTCGTTATATTTCGCTCACTTATATCCCTAAATTAAAGCCCTGAATCAGAATGCGTCAACCGGGATAAAATTTTACTTTGCCAGATTGTGACTTCATAGCAATTTACGCCAGAAATCTGTGACGTTACAGTGACTACTTCACAACAATCGTTTTGTTTTTCTTCATATTTCTGGTAAAAGAAAGCTGTGAGTTATTATAACCCGTTGGTAAAATTACACCTTCACTATATTTTCTTTGTTTTTTTTTTCAAACATTTACTTATCCTCGATAGCTTTAAAATTTGAAACAAAAATTCAAACTGCTCAGAATCTTATATTGCACGTTTCTGATTGGTCACCTGATTCGCAGGACAGTAGAAGAATTTCTACTGTATTACACGTTTAAGTCCACTGTAGAACTTTGAATGGATGAGGGCGGTGTGGTCATTCGAGTTATGTTTACACGGACGTTTGATCAGCTAAATATAGATTAAATGAGCATGTTTATGCCTGTGTTTTTTTGAAAAAAATACACGACTTATGCCCCTTTAAGAGACAAAACAAAATATGATCTATTTTCAACATATTCACGTATTTGTTCATGCTCTGATGCGAGTTATGTAGTTATCATACCGTCTGGTATGGGTTTAGGATCTGTATCACGCCGGCTGATGATATGGAGTGTAATACTTCGATGTTATCACAAAAAAAAAAACGAAAAAGAAAAAAACATTATCAAATTGTGATAAATATGATAAAACCGAGTCAAACGTTATCCTGTCCTAAAGTAGATGAAAAATAATTGAATGATTGGTCTAATCACATTATATTATATCGCGTTTTCTTTTTACTTAAAGGGGCATTAATGTATTTCGATTTTTTTCTACTTTTACTACTTGTACTTGATGAACAATAGCAAATAAGAGCTATACACAGATATGACGAATATTATATTCCTATACATTTTGTGAAATAAGGTCATGTTCGGTGTGGTATTAATATACAAATAGTACGGTTGAGTAAATCAATTGCAATTGATAAAGTGCAAATCTGGGTTTCACAAGCAAGTTTGAATGAGAATTTAAGAAGTTTTTGTGCCCGCGTATGTCTCTTATTTGTTATTGTATATCAATCTAAGTAGGAGAAAGTGGAAACGGGGTTTGCAAGAAACACAGCTAATGCCTCTTTAACATTAAATGAAAAGGTGGCAATATCTTTCTCAGTGGCGGTTCAGTGTTTATGAATTTTTTTATTTATGTATTCGTCTTAACATTTATTTGGTCAAATGTTGATACCGACAAAGAGCATGCATTTTTGTTTCAACTTCTCTGATAAAATTATTTAAGAAAATATCTACATGGTGATCTTCCGGACACCAAGTTCTTTGTAGTGAACTCAGAGTGCGACCTATGTTCTGAAAGTTAATAATAAGTATTATGGAAAAGTACCAATTGAATTTCAAAACTCTAAGATATAACATATAGTCCCATAGGTGTGTCATCTGTGTAAAATATATACCCGCGGGGGAAAACGTTTATAGCGCTAAGAAGCAAATATCCCAACTGGGGTGTGCCATCCAGAGTTTAACATTTTACTGATGAATATATAATAAACTGTAATAAGAAGAAAATGGCACGCAAAAATCACATTACTGAGTTAAACCTAGTTTTTCTCAAGTTAAACCTAGTTTTTCTTAGTTAAACCTAGTTTTTCACCAGATAATGTGGGTTACGAGTTAAATCTTCTTTTTCTTGAATTAATCCTTATTTTTGTCGTAACCCCAAATAACTTCGCCAAATACTTATTAATGTGACTGTGGCGCAGTTAAACCTAGTTTTCTCAGTTAAACTAGATTTCTTTCGAGGAAAAGTAGCTTTAACTGAGAAAAACTAGGTTTAACTCATTAATATGATTTTGGCGTGCCATAATTTTATGAAATACACACTATGCAAGCACAGCGAGCTCTTTATTGTAGAAATGTTGCAACTTGAGTCAAGGCCAATAATTACAGCGCCTTCTTACGGTAACAGTCCTCCGGTGTGTACTATGGACATCAAAAGGTTCCAACCGGTACATCGTAAACGAGGCTCCACATACGGGTTCATAGAAACATAGCTGCCGAGTACAATGGATTGTCTATAACCCGATCCCGTAATAGCCGGGTTAGTAACAGCCTTAATATGACAGCCCGATCCCGTAATAGCCGGATTAGTAACAGCCTAGATATATATAATGACAGCTTACCAACATCTTATTATTCCAATAAAACAACTCCAAGTACGCATTACCTATAATTTGGCAACAATTCCAGCATAATTGTAAGCGAGCGAAACAAGCACTTTATGGTAAGGGGGTAAACACTGTCTGCATCAATATAAACCACGTTTTCCTAAACCGATGCCTTTAATGTTACATTACGATGTTACAATGACAAAGCAGCGCTCGTTTCAAGCGATGCCTTAGTTTATATAAATCGTATGAGTAATATAATATAAGTATAAGTAATATAATATAAGTATAAATCATATAAGTCCTAAATGCGTATAAACTTATCTTTGATGTGCGCATGGTTTCCTTTGGTGTGATAATGATAGACAAACGTAACATATGTGTTAAATATTTCGTAGATAATACGTTTGGATATTGTCCAATTCACATAAGATGGCGGGGCAGAGTAACCTTTTGATTTATCATACGGATGATTCAACTCACTTTTTTGGTTATGACAAGCTCCACGGGATAAACGTGTTATTCCTCACTGGATACTCTCTTACGTATGGTGACAAACAGGAACGATTACTCTAGTCAGTGTAATTCTAATGTTATGCTTTATTACCTAAAAACTTGTCCGGGTCAAAAAAGGGTTCACAAGACTCCATCCCGCCGGGTTATATAGATTTTACTATACCATTGATGTATTACTGTCTTACACATGAATCTATAGATGTTTATGTTTGAAAACTTAAAATAGAAATAGGAACATTTATTTTAAAGAAAAATGGTATGATTGTGCTGAAAATGACCCTCTCTTCCTTTATAAATCACACTTTGTGTTTAGAAATTACCCGCAGCATTTCTCAATTTAAACCTGAAATGCTTTCTTATGAATATGTTATGAAAATATACCTACAACAATATCTGTTTAACGTATCATCAATAACCGTGATTATTATTTACCTTTCAATGACTATTTAGGTTGGTACTATGCTCTTATAGTGTCGGTTTGGAAAGCAAGAGTGCCCGAGCGATAGCTTTCCAAAGCAACACTGTCAGAACACAGAACCCACCTAAACAGTCATTAAAAGGCGTGGTGCACCACATGAGGCTCTGGATGTACTTTTCTAAATGAAATTCCATTCATCAAAAATTTCATATGACGTAAATTTCATTCATCCAAAGTACTTGATTACGACATTAATATCGCATGCATGTAGCAGTGTTTTAGCATTGGTATATTATACTGAGATTTGAACGCTAAAATAAGAATGAATTTAATTTGAGTACACGATTACATGATTAAGAGGCATGTAATGAATACAAAACCATACAAATGTCTTTATCCGTATCATCAGACTGTACGATAAAATTGTATCTGATTTGTTTTAACAAAAATACATAATACCGACGCTCGGCATCGCTTATAGTATCGATAACGTTAGCCAATGAAATTCCATGGATTTATCATGTGATGCACTAATGCACTTCCATACAAGTCTCCGATAACGATTTGTAGCCGGCCCAAACCCTTACTAGTTATCTTTGTCAGACAATTTCTGAAATCCGGTCTCCGGTGGGTCGGTTTACTCATGGCCGAGATCCGGGGCCCGAAACCATCGAATTTATTCAGTACTCAAGCTCCAGTAACTTTTCATAATCTTAAGGCAAAAACATGCAAAATTTATTCTTTAATTGGAAATGCCTGTATATTGAAGGCATACAATTGTCAATACCGTATTTAAATATGTATTCATTATTCAAAGGAAAATCATAAGGGTGATGCAAATATTTATATGTGAATGATGTAAAATAATAATATGATCTTATTCAGTCAAATTCGGAAGTTTTACAAAAGACTATATTCTGTCTTTTCGTTAGTCAGAGTTATCTCACATGCCAGCATGTATTGATTGTGACGCCATGTCTTTCGTGAGAAAACAACATCATTCTCACACAAACATATGACGTCACAATTGATAACTTTTCTCATTTTACACACAAACAAATGACATCACAATCGATACAAAGGGTGGTAACTCTGGATAACGAAGATACCTAATAGTCATGATAATGAAACGAAAGTTGAGCTTGAGTATTGAGTATATTTTGTGACTTCGGGCCCAAATGTTTGTTACTTTAAAGCCTGCACATGGGAGACGACGTATATGATTTGGTAAATTATTGGTCAAAGAAACAAACTGAGAATGCAATATATTTTCTTTTTCGACTAAAGGTGGATTGCGATAGGCATTTCAATAAACGGGTAGTATACACTGTGTTGTATCCCTTTTTAAATGGATTAAAGAGTCGAAAACTGATATTTGAAGTGTTTACAGATTTTGATCAGCAAAAAGTAAATGTTACGAGACACCGATGCACCGATATTCTAAAAAAAAACATTTATTTAGATTTCATTATATAGATCAGGGATAATTATAATGTACAGATAACTTTTGAGGTAACTATTGAAATATTATCACCGCCGTAAATGTTTATTTCATCGTATATTGGGGATACCTATACAGAGTAATCGTTAGGTCATTCCAAGTTTTTTCTCTGTTTAGCGCCCGCTGATAGAAAGGTATTTAGACCATAAAACAGAAAAAAAACTAACATTTAGGGAAAACATTCCCAACTTTACCCTAAACCCTAAACAGTTCAACATGAACATTTATTTTCATGAATTTGAAAATTAAAATTTCATAGGTTATTTATTAGAATGTGCCAACGACATGGTTTGTATAAGTTTGATTTTGTTTCTATTTTGTTATATTCCATCTCCTGTCTATGGCGTTTTCATTTCACAACTTATACGTTATGCCAGGGCATGCTCTTCTTATAAATGTTTAATTCTGAGGGCGAAACGACTCGCCAATAAACTACTTACACAAGGTTATGTTGTTTAACGCTTAAACTCTTCGTTTAGGAAGTTTTATGGTCGATACAAGGATCTTGTTAAACATTATGAAATCACCCTCTCAATAATATTAGATAGTATTCTGGAGCACAGTAACAGACAGTGACTCCCTTTCGCCAATCGTGCTTTTCTCTGAACTTGACCTCTTCACCAAACTTGACCTTTTCATCGAATTTGACCTGTACATCGTACTAGAAAGGTTTCCATGGAATATTTGCGACGGGTGTAGCCTGCCAGCAGAGTATGCTGACTCCTTCTGGACACCTGATCCTATCCCGTTTGGGATTCGCAATTGTTCTTGATGTTGAGACCATTGCACATCTAATTCGTCGTGTTTTAATGGACTTGAGTTTCGATTATTAATGGGTACTTCTTCATTTTTACTTGTTAACACTTCGGTGAATCACTTAAATGTGCATAAAATTGCATGTGCTCTAATAAGAAAATGTCTTGTGTTTTTTTCCTGTCGATTTTTGTCTTTTTTTCGGCCAGACAGATAGGTTTTGAATTTTAGGGTGGACGCTAAACATAAAACATTAGTTTGGACTAAGCCATAACAACTTCCACAAGTAAAAAGGTCCATTGGTAACTTTGCATATTACGTCAGCAATATGTTCACTTTCACAAACTGCTACCCGTCGTTAATGACGTCTGGTAACGGCCATCTTGACCTAGACGACGTCTATACTAAATGTCATAGGGGTTACTCCTTACCAAGATATTGACAGCCGTTAATGAGAAACTTCAACAATACTGTACAGTTGCTTATTCCAGAAGCGGTGTAAATCAGATGTGGATACTCAAAAATTCTAAACAGCTTTTAGAAAATTTGAAATCACACAATTTTTCTCGAATTCACAGTATCAAAACATATGACGTCTCTACTCTTTACACAACTATTCCACATAAAAAAATAAAAAGAAAGACACTTTTTAGCATCATAGACAACTGTTTTTTTCACTAAAGGTGGTGCCCCGAAAATTTAAATATCTAGTGATTGGGCTATCAGGATACTTATTTCGTCAAACACCACTCTGATTCTACACATAAGTATACTGAAGTTGATATAAAAAACATGCTGGAATTTCTAATAGACAATATATTTGTAATGTTCGGAGACGTGGTCTTTCAACAAACTGTCGGCATTCCTATGGGAACCAATTGTGCCCCTTTATTGGCCGACCTGTTCCTTTATTCATACGAAGCGGACTTCATTCAGAAACTGCTGAATCAAAAGAAGAAAAAGTTAGCGGTGTCCTTTAATTTGACATTTAGATATATCGACGACGTTTTGTCAATTGATTATTACAATTTTCATACATAAGTCAATGCGATATATCCGAGCGAACTAGAAATTAAAGATACAACAGAATCAAGCACACACGCTTCATACTTAGACATTTTACTTAATATAGACACAGACGGGAAATTGGCAACTAAGCTATACGACAAACGCGACGATTTCGACTTTCCCATCGTAAATTTTCCCACATTTAAGTAGTAATATCCCCAGTCACCCGCATATGGGAGTTTATATTTCACAAATGATCCGATATGCCAGGGCGTGTACAACATATGAAGATTTCATATACAGAGGTTAACTACTCACTAACAAATTATTGACACAGGGATATCGAAAACCGCGTTTAATGTCAACGTTCCGCAAATTTTACGGTCGGTATAATAGTCTTCTTTGCGATTACGTTGTATCATTAAGTAAAATGTTGAGTTGCCTTTTCTTTGGCGGTTGTTGAGACGTCTGTACCAATTGTGACGAGGATTCACTCCTCACGTATTTCATTGGACTTGACTGTGGACTCACGGTGGGTGTGACCGGTCGACAGGGGATGCTTACTCCTCCATGATCCCACCTCTTGGTTTCCAGAGGTCCGTGCTTGTCCATTTTTACCGGATTTGTATCTATGTCTTGGACATTCTATTGATTTATACTTTGGTATCTGAGATTTTTTTATATTTCAATGCAAATCATGAACATACCACTAAACATTTGATCGAACTCTACCGAAAAGAAGTTTGATAAGTCAGCGTTTATCATTTATACATGAAACTATTGCACAGACATTTATATTTCGTGTTGATAATCAAGTTTATCCAGAACAGTTTTAGGGTGGAAAGTACTTTAGGTTGAACTGGAGAGAAACTAGTTACACTGAGAAAAACTAGGTTGTCAACTTATCAAATGTTATTTTGGCGGGTCACAATTACATCTAAAATTATTATTAGCGCCTCTTTAAATCAAAGACTATATATTCATATCGCATCATTGTACCATATATATCATAATAGACTATGTTGTTTCCAGCTTTTATTGAAAGTGTTTATATATAATGGTAGAATTTTCAATGAAACCCACCGTGTAATACGACGTCGATTTAAATTATCCAAAACAAAACACGTCAATATTTTAAAGAATATATATACATGTTATGTATATATATATATATATATAATATATATATATATATAGTATATATATATATATATATATATAAATATATATATATATATATATAGTGAAACCTGTATATAGGGGCCACCCAAGGGACCAGAAAATATTTACCTTTATGTGCAGGTGACCCTTAAACACAGGTTCAATTAAGTTGAAGTATGCTGTCAAGGGACTGAAAAAACTGGCCTTATAAACAGGTAATCCTTATATTCAAGTGGCCGCTATAGCAGGTTTTAATTATATATATATATATATATATATATATAATTTACAACATAATTTTCCACGATTAAATGTCTATTATATGTGATTGGATTTTTTCTAGCGCTCCCATGTACACAATGCGCATGTATTGTGTATGCATTTGTAACTTGTGTGAATAATCAAAATGAATTTTCTTCATAAACTTTTATACTTTTATTGATAAGATTATTGTTTATCTTTTTTTAATGCAATTGCAGGGCAGGAACAAATGAAACAAGTAAAAACATACACTTCCGGAAAAGAAGGAAATATCCTATTAACCATGAAGCAATGTATTGTCAGCATGGCTTTACTGATTCACATCCAATTGCCACTCTTTGCGTTGTACTTATAAATTTACATTTTCCATTTTTACATGCCAGTTTTTTCACTTGTATAGTGTGGTAAATTTCGGCACAATTGAAGACGAGTTCAGAACCTGCGCGAGCCTTTGTGCATTTGCATTTTGCTACATAGATTCTTGATGGTTGTCGAAATGCATCGAAATTTGAAACCATTATCCAGGGACACACGGACAGACTTCTAAGCTCTTCTTCGTTGCATTGTCCAGGTGAGGGAATATTACAAAATTCAGTCGCGATACTTCTCTTGTTGTGTCGATGAAATGTTTTGAATGGCATCCGGGTAATTTGTGATTCGTCCACAGCATCTGTCGTTATTGGAGTTGTGTATGTAAAGAGTAACATGGTCAAAACAAGGTAATTATCCTACAAAACAAATTATTATATGTTTTAATTAGAAATATGTGTTCAAATGTACCATTACATGCACAAACACACACACACACACACACACACAGACAGAACAGATACTATATATATATATATATATATATATAATATATATATATATATATATATATATATATATAAATATATATATATATATATATATATATATGGCCTTGCATAATATCACACTTTGTTTTGGAACCCTTCATGTTTTTGAAATTCCCGTTGAACTCGCGAAGTCTTTTCGTATAAGTGATCACCTGGATCACTTGGTTTGGCCTTTTGTTTCCAAACTTTAACTTTGGTATTGTTTTTATAATATTTGTTTACAACGTAAAACTTAACATTTCCAATCCTCTTTTGTGGTGGGTGGTGGTTAAATAACAGTTACTCGTCAGATGCAATATCCTCGTGGTAAATGTAGTGTTGTTCTATTGGTATTTAAAAAAGGATGGCAAATTCAGATAGAAAGGTTTACCGATACTTTAGTAAATACATCTTACGATTTTAAATACCCCTATTAAATGTTTTAAATATTTTATCTGCATTTGAAAATAGGCAGGGTAATTCAGACGAAAATGCACCAGGCTATCGGTGAAACCATGTTTCATATTGGTAACCCACGTAAAAACTGAATAATATAAAATTCCTAACAATTCAAAAGTGCATATGGTATTAAACAAATATTGAAAACATTAATTTGATTTGATTTGATTTTTTGTTTTACGCCATACTCAACAATTTTCCAGTCATATGATGGCGTCCAGTTTCTTGAAAACATTACACAAACATAGATATCTTGAAAATCTGGAGGTGGGTTCAGGTGCCACGAAACAGTTAGCATCCCTGACCGACCCGTTTGTTTAAATTGCATTTTGACTTAAAGGGGCATAGGTATATTTTCCATTTTTACTCTTTACATTGATATACAGTAACAAAAAAGGAGATATACACAGGTATAAACATTCTTAAATTCCAATATATTTTGTGACAATTACTTCAAAAACCCAGATTTGGCACTTTTTCACTTGCAATTGATTAACTCAACCTTATTATTTCTATATGAATACCACGCATGGCCTGACATTATTTTCACAAATATATAGGAATATAAGGTTTTTATGCCTGTGTATAGGTGGTATCTGTTATTGTACATCAAGTACAGGTACTAAAAGTTGAAAAAAATCGAATTCTTTTTTTTTTTTTTTTTTTTTTTTTTGGTAAATACAGCTAATGCCCTTTTAAAATGAAATTTAATCGGTCTTATTACGGTTTTAACATGTTTAATCAATTAACAATGCGGCTTTGATTTAGTGAAATTTGTTTCAATATGTTAAAAATGTTCAAAAATTCAACAATGACAAATACATATGCATTTTTAATTGGAGCTCAACTGATGAAATCTGATTGACAGAAACGATCATCTTGGGAATTATAACTTTGGTATTATGTTTAAAATATTTAACCTGATTGTCTATCGAATAAATGTATGATACACATTTCGAAAAATAAATGATTATAAACATGCTTTGAATTTAAATAAATTTTGACTGTGCAATTTTGAAATATGCTACATGTCTTTTTCCCGTACTCATTACCATGTTCAATCTTCAGTTAATCTTTCTTTCTTTTCTACGCTTCCCCGCATTCCTTGTAAGTAAATCAGAAGAACGTAGTTATTTATACTTTTAAGAAATAACGTAATGCATGATTTAACTAATGGTTGCAAAGTAATACAAACGTTGATAAACAAAATGTTTCCTGAAAATTATCGCAGTGCAGGAAGACGTGTATATGTGATGTTTTTATTTATTTTATCTATGTATTTTGTTTCCTTTACAAGATCATTTGTGTACAATTATATCGACTTGTAAACCGCAAGGACGGTAGGAAATATTGACTTTTTGATAACTGAAAAAGCATATGACAAAATATGATTGCAAATCACTTTCATCACTCACGCGCTTGTGGACATTCAACTTGTTAGTGCAAGAACAATTGCAAGGTAATTGAGGACTATATTTAAATATTCAGTAAATACACACATAAGGGTGTACAATTATTGCAAAGAAACGATATATAATTTAAATTTCACACAGATATGAAGTACGGTGTACGTATCGTAGGCGAAATAATGTGTTAAATGATCAGTAATCGATACAAATCAATTTCAAATGTAGATAATATATATTTATTTTATATGTAAAGTTATTCTTTCACATTATATAACCTATGAAATTAATTTAATGTAGGTAGATAACATAGATATATCATACAGAGTAACCAAATAATGATTCCGGTGTTTTCTTCTTTTACTAGATGCACTTGAGCTGAGGTCCCGGGATAATACACAGGATCAAGAAATCGCAAAAATTGAATTCGCAAAATAAAATATATGACCTTTTACTACTGAAATCGCGAGAACTTCATACCGCAGAATTATATATATTTTAGTAATCTACATTGCCATACGAGTGATATGGGTGAAACGGTTTCATATTACATTCGCCGGAGTTCCCTTATTTGCATATATTGAATATTCAGCAGAGAATTCTTACATACCGACTGTATTGTCCTTTACTGCAGTTATACAGAACGATTGAATAATTATTTCAATGCACACAAGTAGTAGGTCGTCACGTGACCCAAGTGCTAACTGTTTTACTTTTTGGCGTAGGAATACATGAATATTTAAGAAACCCTTTCTATCTATATGTCGGACAAGTTTTCTTTGAAATTTCAACATATTAACGATTCAATAAAGAATAAAATATCAGATAAACTATCTTTATTTCCTATTTATTTATTCAATCTTAAAAGCCACACATTACCACAAAACAAACAAAAATCGCAGAAAGAAATCGGAAACACACGAGTACATCTGTAGCACACTGTAAAGGTCCAGACTGCGATACATCTAGGTCACGTTATGACCAGAACCACAGGCCACATAAATGAAAGTTCGCTTCGTAGTTACAATTGTTACTTGTCAGTTAAATTAAAAAAAGAGAGTTAGGCCACAGAAATGAAAGTTCGCTTCTTATTTAAAATTCTTACTTTCAGTTGTCACGAACGAATATTAGCTGTCTCCCTTCTATTAAGTCACACTCAAACATTCTGTGGTATATATCTATTAATAAAATATCAGAATTCAAACGGAAATTCGTTGTAAAACGCTGATCTCACTAAGCACATGGTCAAGCCACAGCCACCATTTGCATTGAGCAATTCGCTTCTGACACGTTTACCCCTCCGCCATCAAGCGGCCGAATATTAATAACCACGAATCAAATCTAAGAATAAATATTCAATATATTCCATATTACTAGTTTCTTTCAAAATGATGTAAAATAGGTCTTAATTTCATGTATTATTTACGGGCAGAAAAGAGAATAAAAAAACATGGATATATACATGTAATGGCCCATGGAAAAAAATCAGTGCATTTTCTTCCATGAGCCATTGTTTTTTTCAAAAAATGAAAAGCAATCCTTAAATTTCAAAAATGTCTCATGCTTAGTTCCAGTAATCTCATTAACCGTTTCATTGGAACAGATAAACCCCATTCAGTTCTTTTGGGCCATTAGATGTGTACAATCATAGCATTGCACACTTCGTTTAATACAAAGCGATATTACGACATTACGATACGATATTATGATACGATATCACAATACGATATTACAACACGATATCACGATATTACGGTATTACGATATCGTTATCTTGGAGATTTCAAGTAATGAACTAATTTAAAACAAATTTACGTAAATAATTAATTCAAATAAATCTGTCATCATTTCTGACACAAATATTCCAATAACATTCAATTTTTCTTTCTGGAATATAAGTTCTGTCCGGTATGGTTTTTTTTTCTACTTCATGTTATGCAAATTACCTACCTCCAGGTTGTGTCTTTTAACCCTAACACTTTGTAAATGGCGAACGAACCTCGGTTTGAAGCCATGCATGCGTAGACATGGTAGTAATGATATCATGATATTGTATTTTCGTGAAACCGTTTCGTAATATCGTGTTGTATTAAACTAAGCTATATTATGATGTCCAGAATCAATCACCATAGGTTACTCTCTTTAAAAATCTTCTTCACCAGAACTGGTGAAGATCTACATAGATGTATGATTCAAGTTTGTAAATTTCGTAAAAATTGGAAAACAAATATTTCGCGCGTTTTGACGTCCTTTTAGATATTGTCATTTTCTTTCGTTTTGGCATGATCCCTATGACTTTCTCCCAATTTATTCATTATAATCCATTCATTTATTTGTTTGATCTGTGATTGGGCAGATAAATTCTTTCCTGAAAGAATTTTGTTGAAATTTATTATTTTGAATTTTTTAAGAATTTTTCTGCAAAAATCAAGGGGAGTATTTTTTCACACAGGATTTATTTAACAAAATCGCTGTAAGGAATTTGTCAAAACTTTTAAGGAAGCAAGTTCACCTACCAACTTCGTATTTTATGAGCAGGTTGACTTATAGGTGGATCCATATTGAGATAAAATAGGTCACATGGGGTACTCCTCTTTGAAAATTTTCTTCACAAAAACTACTTTATGGATTGAAAAAATAATGGCATCTGAGTGATTTAAATGGAAGTATGATTCAATTTCGTGTTTTGGAATAAATTGGAAAATTAATTTTTGACATGTTTTTGACGTCTTTCCCGAGTCTTTTTGTTATATTTTAAGTCTCTCCCAATCCCAAGGAGTGTTATGACAATATTGGTAAATTGATATTCCATTATTTGTAAAATACCAACAGAGTAAACGTAGGCGATGTAGCGCATGGGCCTCTTGTTACTACTTAAGAAAATCTATTTCAAATTGGAGCTCAGCTGATGAAGTCTAACTGACAGAAACGATCATTATAACTTTGGTATTATGTTTATAATATTTAGATTGTACTGCTAGTATGCGCGCATATTTTTCATGTCACCTCAATCCCACAGTAGTTAGACGACTTACGGCCCTAATTTTTTTCTTTCTAAAACTTGAAACGACCTCTATATATCGCCTTTATTTATTGTACCAATTGTGACGTTGGTTCGTTACCCATTTATTTCATTTGTATTTGTGGAATCATAGTAGGTGTGACCGGTCAGCAGGGGGTGCTTACTCCTCCACGACACCTGATCCAACGTCTTAATTTCCAGGCCGTGTTTGTCCAATTTTTACCACATTTGTCTATATAACTTGGACGTACTATAAATTTATACTTTGTTATCAAAGATTTTTTATATTTGAGATACAGGTGTACTTTATAATTTTTTCGAAATGTATTTGGTTAAAGGCTATGGTGCGAATGGCGATAATTTAATCAGACTTACCTCGCTTTGACGTTGCATTGGAACAGATAAACCCCATTCAGTTGTTTTGGGCCATTAGATGTATACAATCATAGCGTTGCACACTTCGTTAAATACAAAGCGATATTACGACATTACGATACGATATTACGATACGATATTATAATACGACATCACGATATTACGGTATTACGATAACGTTATCTTGGAGATTTCAAGTAATGAACTAATTTAAAACAAATTTACGTAAAGATTTTACTCAAATAGATCTGTTATCATTTCTGACACAAATATTCCAATAACACTCAATTTTACTTTCTGGAATATATGTTCTGTCCGGTAAGGGTTTTTTTTCTATTTCATGTTATGCAAATTACCTACCTCCAGGTTGTGTCTTTTAACCCTAACCGTTTGCAAATGGCGAAGGAACCTCGGTTTGAAGCCACGCATACGTAGACATGGTAGTGATGATATCGTGATATCGTATTTTCGGGATCCCGTTTCGTAATATCGCGTTGTATTAAACGACGCTCTATTATGATGTCCCGAATCAGCCACCATAGGTTACTCTCTTTAAAAATCTTCTTCACCAGAACTGGTGAAGGTCTACATAGATGTATGATTCAAGTTTGTAAATTTCGGGAAAATCGGAAAACAAATATTTCACGCGTTTTGACGTGTTTTTAGATATTGTCATTTTCTTTCGTTTTAGCATGATTCCTATGATTTTCTCCCCATTTATTCATTATGATCCATTCATTTCTGTGTTGGACTTGTAATTGGGTGGATAAATTGTTTCGTGCAAGAATTTTGTTGAAATTTATTATTTTGAATTTTTTACGAATTTTTCTGCAAAAATCAAGGGGAGTATTTTTTCACACAGGTTTTTTTTTTTAACAAAGTCGCTGTAAGGAATTTGTCAAAACTTTTAAGGAAGCAAGTTCACCTACCAACTTCGTATTTTATGAGCAGGTCGACTTATAGGTGGATCCATATTGAGATAAAATAGGTCACATGGGGTACTCCTCTTTGAAAATTTTCTTCACAAAAACTACTTTATGGATTGAAAAAATAATGGCATCTGAGTGATTTAAATGGAAGTATGATTCAATTTCGTGTTTTGGAATAAATTGGAAAATTAATTTTTGACATGTTTTTGACGTCTTTCCCGAGTCTTTTTGTTATATTTTAAGTCTCTCCCAATCCCAAGGAGTGTTATGATAATATTGGTAAATTGATATTCCATTATTTGTAAAATACCAACAGAGTAAACGTAGGCGATGTAGCGCATGGGTCTCTTGTTGCTACTTTAGAAAATCAATTTCAAATTGGAGCTCAGCTGATGAAGTCTAACTGACAGAAACGATCGTTTTGAGCATTATAACTTTAGTATTATGTTTTTAATATTTAGATTGTACTGCTAGTATGCGCGCATGTTTTTCATGTCACCTCAATCCCACCGTAGTTAGACGACTTACGGCCCTATTTTTGTTTCTCTAAAACTTAAAACGACCTCTATATATCGCCTTTATTTATTAGTGTACCCACATCCTGCTTGAAACAGAATTCTTATTGAGATCACAATGATGACATCTATGAGGATAGTATTAATGTTAAATCAAATGAACTGTTAATTAAGTGATCAATAAAATAAAAGTACATGTTATTTTTATTCAAACAGATTCACAAGTGAAATAAGCACGTGTTTATTATAGCAAAATAATTAAAGATCGAATATCCGGGGAAGAGGGGGGGAGGGTATCTGAAATACAACCTTTCTGCACTCGGTTTTAATTTTGTTATTAGAAATAACAATTAACACATACATTTATTACATAACTTACAATACACACACGCAAATATACACATGGATTTTTCTGAGTAAAAATTTAATTCAAATATTGATTTTTGTTGATCAATTATCAATTAATATGACGTTTCACTTTCTGTACAGTGTCTGTAAGCATTGTACTTAGATTGTAAAAAATCGTTTTCACTCAATCAAATGTTTTGAGTTGCCTGTTCGATGGCGGTTGTTGAGACGTACCAATTGTGACGATAGTTCGTGACCCATTTATTTCATTTGTATTTGTGGAATCATAGTAGGTGTGACGGGTCAGCAGGGGTGCTTACTCCTCCACGACAACTGATCCAACGTCTAAATTTCCAGGCCGTGTTTGTCCAATTTTTACCACATTTGTCTATATAACTTGGACGTACTATAAATTTATACTTTGTTATCGAAGATTTTTTATATTTGAGATACATGTGTACTTTATAATTTTTTCGAAATGTATTTGGTTAAAGGCTATGATGCGAATGGCGATAATTGAATCAGACTTACCTCGCTTTTACGTTGCATTGGAACAGATAAACCCCATTCAGTTCTTTTGGGCCATTAGATGTGTACAATCATAGCGTTGCACACTTCGTTTAATACAAAGCGATATTACGACATTACTATACGATATTATGATACGATATTACAATACGATATCACGATATTACGGTATTTCGATATCGTTATCATGGAGATTTCAAGTAATGAACTAATTTAAAACAAATTTACGTAAATATTTAATTCAAATAGATCTGTTATCATTTCTGACACAAATATTCCAATAACACTCAATTTTACTTTCTGGAATATAAGTTCTGTCCGGTATGGGGTTTTTTCTATTTCATGTTATGCAAATTACCTACCTCCAGGTTGTGTCTTTTAACCCTAACCGTTTGCAAATGGCGAAGGAACCTCGGTTTGAAGCCACGCATACGTAGACATGGTAGTGATGATATCGTGATATCGTATTTTCGGGATCCCGTTTCGTAATATCGCGTTGTATTAAACGAAGCTATATTATGATGTCCCGAATCAGCCACCATAGGTTACTCTCTTTAAAAATCTTCTTCACCAGAACTGGTGAAGGTCTACATAGATGTATGATTCAAGTTTGTAAATTTCGGGAAAATCGGAAAACAAATATTTCACGCGTTTTGACGTGTTTTTAGATATTGTCATTTTCTTTCGTTTTAGCATGATTCCTATGATTTTCTCCCCATTTATTCATTATGATCCATTCATTTCTGTGTTGGACCTGTAATTTGGTAGATAAATTGTTTCGTGTAAGAATTTTTTTGAAATTTATTATTTTGAATTTTTTAAGAATTTTTCTGCAAAAATAAAGGGGAGTATTTTTTCACACAGGTTTTATTTTTTTAACAAAGTCGCTGTAAGGAATTTGTCAAAACTTTTAAGGAAGCAAGTTCACCTACCAACTTCGTATTTTATGAGCAGGTCGACTTATAGGTGGATCCATATTGGGATAAATAGGTCTCATGGGGTACTCCTCTTTGAACATTTTCTTCACAAAAATTACTTTATGGATTGAAAAAAAAAATTGCATCTGAGTGATTTAAATGGAAGTATGATTCAATTTCGTGTTTTGGAATAAATTGGAAAATTAATTTTTGACATGTTTTTGACGTCTTTCCCGAGCCTTTTTGTTATATTTTAAGTCTCTCCCAATCCCAAGGAGTGTTATGATAATATTGGTAAATTGAGATACCATTATTTGTAAAATACCAACAGAGTAAACGTAGGCGATGTAGCGCATGGGCCTCTTGTTGCTACTTTAGAAAATCAATTTCAAATTGGAGCTCAGCTGATGAAGTCTAACTGACAGAAACGATCGTCTTGAGCATTATAACTTTAGTATTATGTTTTTAATATTTAGATTGTACTGCTAGTATGCGCGCATGTTTTTCATGTCACCTCAATCCCACCGTAGTTAGACGACTTACGGCCCTATTTGTTTTTCTCTAAAACTTAAAACGACCTCTATATATCGCCTTTCTTTATTAGTGTACCCACATCCTGTATGAAACAGAATTCTTATTGAGATCACAATGATGACATCTATGAGGATAGTATTAATGTTAAATCAAATGAACTGTTAATTAAGTGATCAATAAAATAAAAGTACATGTTATTTTTATTCAAACAGATTCACAAGTGAAATAAGCACGTGTTTATTATAGCAAAATAATTAAAGATCGAATATCCGGGGGAGAGGGGGGTATCTGAAATACAACCCTTCTGCACTCGGTTTTAATTTTGTTATTAGAAATAACAATTAACACATACATTTATTACATAACTTACAATACACACACGCAAATATCCACATGGATTTTTCTGAGTAAAAAATTGATTCAAATATTGATTTTTGTTGATCAATTATCAATTAATATGACATTTCACCTTCTGTACAGTGTCTGTAAGCATTGTACTTAGATTGTAAAAAATCGTTTTCACTCAATCAAATGTTTTGAGTTGCCTGTTCGATGGCGGTTGTTGAGACGTACCAATTGTGACGATAGTTCGTTACCCATTTATTTCATTTGTATTTGTGGAATCATAGTAGGTGTGACGGGTCAGCAGGGGTGCTTACTCCTCCATGACAACTGATCCAACGTCTAAATTTCCAGGCCGTGTTTGTCCAATTTTTACCACATTTGTCTATATAACTTGGACGTACTATAAATTTATACTTTGTTATCGAAGATTTTTTATATTTGAGATACATGTGTACTTTATAATTTTTTCGAAATGTATCTGGTTAAAGGATATGATGCGAATGGCGATAATTTAATCAGACTTACCTCGCTTTTACGTTCTGCATGATAATCATCTGCTTGTGATATTTAGAAATATATGTGTTGTGAAACGTGCATTTCCAATATTTATAACTGGTATTCTCGTGAACGTTAAACTTTCGCTGGAAGGATTCAATTAAATCGAAAACATTGCGTCAAACAGTCAAAGAGACCATCTCGCCGATCAAGCAAATGTGTGCAGACATATAGTTAGTTGTTAGAGGAAGATTCTATATATATATATCTATATATATATATATATATATATATATATATATATATATAATATATATATATATATATATATATATATATATATATATTAATATATATATATATATATATATACTTATCTATTTATATATATACAAAACCAACATACAACGACGTCACGACTCAACAACACAATAAAATTTACGTCATAATTAAAAGAATTATCGCGAAAAAATAAGAAAGATAAAGGAAAGCCTTAAAAATATATATAAAAAAAACATACTAGTTACTTAAAAAAGACCTAAAAATATTGTAAATAATGTAAAATGTCTTTCTGATATAGTGAACATTCTATTTCACCTACATAAACAATTTTGTCATATTGTTTCGGTTTTTTTTTTTTTTTTTTTTTTTGCAGAATTCGGCATACACCAAATTGTACGATTTACAATTATAATGTTTAATATTGTACACCTGACCATTACTTTTGAAAATATCGGTTTTCTGTACATTTTAAATATAACGCTTTTTTTTGCACCACGTGATTCACACAAATGTTCGTTTTTGAAAAACGTATTATTGTACTTATTATGAACCAAAATATCCAGTAGATTTTCATCTCTGCAGAAGGCTACAAAAGGGTTTATCTTCAAAAGCATTTCATAATCTGTCCGATATAAAAGGTAGTGGCGCTTTCTTAACATTGCGTGTAATTCCGGAAGTCCTCTGGAATAAATAATCACAAATGGAACGCGTTTCTGTTTTTTATTGCACTGTCTGTAATTTGAAATTTCAGCT
>BROG01000124.1:942500-970000 GCA_030159075.1 Atrina japonica
TTATGAAATGTTTCACGGGAACAACTGTTTCCTCACTGGATACTCTTAGGCATGGTGACAACAAGGGCATATAACTCTTGCAATCTTATTTTAATGATATCACATTAAAGCTCATTCGGGTAAAAAGGGGGTTAATGAGACCCCGCCCACCAGGTTATATGTTTTGTTTTTTTTATAAATCTTGAAAAATAAAAATGACACTGCAAATTTAACAAATTATCACCCAAGACGGTAAACAAAACAATATAAAATAAAAAGTCGAGTTGCATATACGTCTTTAGAAAATACACACCAACGAGCATGCACACCCACAGATGAACATATCCGCAGGCACGTTCAACAAACATTAAATAAGCATGTATCTCTCATGGATTCATAGTTTTCATGTGGCATTTCAGATTATATGTCTTCAACAGAAAATAATGTCCAGCTCTCTCTCTCTCTCTCTCTCTCTCTCTCTCTCTCTCTCTCTCTCTCTCTCTCTCTCTCTCTCTCTCTCTCTCTCTCTGTCTCTCTCTCTCTCTCCATGCAAGAAATAAAACATAATGCGGTATGTACATATCTATTGGGCGGAAAATGATATCTCTGTCATATTACTACAAATGAAATATTGATCAATTAAATGACTAGATTTTATTGAACAATTGCCATCGATGTTAAAAACTGTGTCAATACACATTAAGCCTTTTCCCTAAGTAGCTATATGCTTTGCCCTTTTTCTTTTGCTTTTGAACAACTTATCATAGTATATGGAGTTCAAAGGATTTACATCTTTTAAAAATGATTTACCTGTTCAGTGTCACCGTCATTTCTTTTAGTCTAAATGCATAGCTGTGTCTTAAAAGCACCATCGGGACAAACTGACGAAACTAACAAAAGTTATAACTCAGGGTTCAAGTACATTGTCTGAAATATATGAAACGATGGACATAATATTACCTGCACAATAAATTGTCTCTTCTTTAATAGTACAGTTAAACCTGCATAAAATGCCACCTCTATATAATGGTACTTGCATATGAAGCTTAGACCATTTACACATTTCCTTTGGGAACTTTCTCTATATTGAATAAACCTCATTATAAATGCCACCTGCCTTTAATGACTAATTTTAGCTGTTTCCTTGAGTGACCTTTATAGACAGGTATGACTGTATACCAATATATGTGTACAAATTAGCCATTTCTATAATAATAACATCTTTGGTGTTGACGTGAAAATTTTATAAGTGTATAGTAGATAAATAATCAGTTTTGATACAGTCACACTCCCTGTCCTTATTGAATCGTTACTTAGAAATGTTATTAAGAAAATTTCGTTTCATATCAATTTTAGAATTAAATTGAATTCTTATAAATGCTACATATTCTTATCATGACACCTCGGACTAGGTTCTGCCAATCGCCGCGTTACGCTATTTCTGTCACATGGAGGCATTCCATGAGCCCAAAGTAGGTTATTAAAATATAATGTATTGAAATAGTTCTGAATAACCCGCACAACATTCGATTAAGTAGCTTAAACACATTCCTAAACTAAATAAAATAAGAACATCCAAGAGTTTAAAGAATACACGCATTCAAGAAAAATTTTTGAGATTGCCCCTGCGTTTACAGACAGACGCTTGAAGTATTTGAATGATACTTTCCTGATAATTGCAATCAAATATAAAATAGGTAGAGGAACTTCCAAAACGTGTGAGCAGGATTTTAATATTTAGTTTCGTTCAAGTGTAGATGCTGCTAGAATATTTTTGTATAAAACCTCAGGCTTCGTCTGTCTCTATACAGCGTTTCCGTGATCCGGTACAGTTCAGAAAATACAGAGCACTTGGACTATTAGGACTGAAAATTTAGGGCATTTTTGTCGCGTAAATACAAAGTTAACCATTGTGTGGAGATGGAATCAAATGAAATAAAAAAATAAGTGCTGACGTGTGTTTCCCCGGTTGTAAATCGGAGAGACAGTAAGCCAGATAAATATCTGTGGATGGATGACAATTCACTTAAACAATTTCCTCAAGAAAATATGAACCTACAATTGAAGTGTTTTTAGGTCTGTGATACACCGTTACTGACACTGATGTACAATTTGAGTCAATCCAGGAGTTTACGCCCAGCCAACAACTCTAAGATATGGGAAAATGTTTATGAATTAAAGTCATAATTGTAGGAACTTTTGTATTAATCCGAACTTTATCATTTTATCAGCTGATACGAGGACTACTCCAGGTACCCGCCATTTTGTCCAAAATATGCCTTAAATTTTGTCTCGTGGTGATGAAAGTCACATGCCAGAGAGCGGTCTGTCGCGTGATCTCGGAAACGACGTATACATGATGACATAACGTCCTGAATCCGCTACGGGGGTCGTTTCAAAATATCTGTGTCCGATTTTAATTTCCGACTAAATATAGGTTCTTGGTGTGATAAATTCGTTATAATGCTTTTTACTGGCGAATTTTACAGACCTACTGTGGATCCGAAGTACGTCAGCAACAAACCTTATAAATCATAATATGGTAAATATTCAAAGTTTTGATCAATGATGTCATATCTCATCCATAAACACATAAATGCTATTCTGTACGTCTAGCCCTTGAAAAAGGAACAATCTCTGTGTCTGTAAATCAAACAACAACAAAAACCAAAACATTATGGACAGGTTCGCATTTGAACCAGAAAGAAATGCTTTACTTGCAATACACACGCTCTAAGATTCAACCCCGCGAGCGGTCATTCACCCTAACTATAGCCTCACTGCAATCCTCTACACGTATTGTGCATACACAAACTGGCCAATCAAATGTGAACGCATATTGGGGATATAGTTTGTTGCCCATTTTGAAATATCATTTTTTACCCTAAATATGTTTATTTAATGTCAATGAAGACACAAGCACATGCAATTTTGGCACACACACACACACACACACACACACACACACACACACACACACACACACACATATATATATATATATATATATATATATATATATATATATATAGATGGTATGTCCTTGGTCATTCAATATAGTGAAGTCAATTATCTGTTTTCCGACTGGACCCTCTAAACTTGACCTCAGATGACCCGCTTTCGTCTTCTTCTTCGTTGCATTCGTCATCTTTGGCAATTTCTTTCGTCACATTCGTTTTCCCTTCCTCTGGAGACGGTGTGTCGTCTTCTTTTTCTGTCGGTTTTTCACCACATAACTGTAAACTTAATTCCCAAAGTCTCTTGCAAGTTTCAACGTTTTTGGCAAAGGGTTTTGTAGTTCCAACTTTACAGTTTTCAAAATATCTACCGGAAAATTCTTTCAAGCCATCTGCGACTGCGCAATGGACAATTGTTTGACATCCTTCCTCTGGACTTTTAAACATGAACTCTGCAAATTTTCTGAACATTTGACCTGTTATTCCCGACCAGTTCTTCATGAGATCAGTATTAACACAACCTACGAGAGAAGGGGGAAACACATGAAACACACATGTAACAGTACATGAAGAATTAAATGAATATCTCTAATTACTTTTGTTACTCTGGGACCCAACTGCACGACACTTTGTTAAATTTAACTTATGAATAGCCTATAAAATCACTTAATAGACTGTTTCAAATTGTTCTGACCAGCCACGTTTTCTCTTTAGTGAAGGGATGGTTCGATTTGATATTTATCAAGAGAATTTCAGGGGACTGCATATGTATGGTCTTGAAACCGAGATGATCTACCACAATATATTTATTTATACACTTATACAATACAAAAACACACGCTCGTATTATTTATATGAATACACATGTACAGGCAAACCCATTAACATGCAAAATCCTATTGGCTTCTGAACCTTTTGACGACTGAGGCTTTGGTATCTATGATTCATATAGAGTGGAACCCACCTATAATGAATCCTGTTACATTGCAATCCCGCTTAATTTGAAATGAATTTGAATCCCCGGTCAAATTACATTTATAAACCCTGTTTATTTGAAACAAAAATCAATTCCCCTTCGGTTTCAAAATATCCTTCGACTGTATGTAATATTATGTTTATTTATAAACATTCTGATCGAAATAACACAACATACTTGATATTCTTACATAAATTATAATTTCTTATACTGAGTTACCGGTCCTTCCACTCGCTGACAATCTCTGTTAACGTCTCAACGGTAGTCCCAAAACACGTGATCATGTGACAGACAGGATGAATAGATAAAACCAAATAACTCAGAGTAGGAATACGTTTCACAAATACATACTCCCTATATTTATAGCAATTTTTTTTCAAAAGAATATTTTCACCTAACATAATAATGTACTTTATGTCAAAACTAAAGATGTATGCAAAAAGGCAGATAACTTATTAGTAGCATAATCTAGAGTGTATTTGTATATTTAATAAGAATCTTGGAGAGAGAGAGAGAGAGAGAGAGAGAGAGAGAGAGAGAGAGAGAGAGAGAGAGAGAGAGAGAGAGAGAGAGAGCGCGAGAGAGAGAGACAGAGAGAGAGAGAGAGAGAGAGAGAGAGAGAGAGAGAGAGAGAGAGAGAGAGAGAGAGAGAGAGCACGAACTGACAGATTGAATCAATACCTGGGTGAACTGCATAGGATAAAATCAGATCAGGGAACCAGTTTCGATGGCTTTCAACGTTAAATAGAACTTGTGCCAACTTGCTCCTACAATACGCGCCATACATGTTATATGACGTCAGTGGCAGATCTTCGAAATCTAGTTTTCCTTTGAGATAGGCATTGGAACAAACATTAATTATGCGGCTGGGTGCACATTTTCTCAGTTTCTCTCGAAGAAGATATGTCAGATAGAAATGACCCAAATAATTGACCCCGAATGATCTTTCGTAGCCGTCTTCAGTGGACGCTTTTGGGCCGAGATATGCTGTAAAATAATGTAAAGCGATATACATGACCATAGAAAGCAATGATGTCCTAAATGTATCAACAGCCGTGCCTAGCACATGTTGTGCATGCGACTTTTGTGTATGTTTCAAAATCTTGAAGTATAGAGAACATGATGTATAGGTATAATTCATAACGACACACTAGATAAAAATAAACACACCACGTGAATAAACATAAACAAATGAACAGATTTTGAAGAACTAAATGAAATTAATAAAACAGTGTTACCAGCATTGTTGACTAGAATATTTAATTTCTTCTCTTTGGATTCAAAGTCTCGGACAAACTCTCGTATAGATCTCAAGCTAGCGAGATCTAGTAAAGAAGCATAGACATCGGAATTCCCAGTTTTCTTTATTATTAGTCTTGCCACTGCTTCGCCTTTCTTTTGATTTCTACACGCTAGCACGACTTTAGCTCCCCTTTTTGCGAGTTCATGGGCAGTTGCCTTGCCTATCCCACTGTTTGCACCTGAAATAAATATGTATTTTTACATTTTCCCGATGCAGACGTTTGTTTCGATAAAATCACTTTAATATATAGAATTTCGGATGATATTAGATTATAAAAGAGAATACGAGTGTATGTTTACGTCAACTGAGTAATGCTACACTGCATATGCTTCTTAAAGGGGTCTTCGAGGCAATCACGTCTCCCCATTTTTCGGCTCAGATTCGAATGGGTATACCACACACCTTATATTTATTTTCCTATGAATAACTCGAACACCATTCACATTCCAACACCTATATATATGGTCTTGCCATCCCGCCAAATATGTTTTTACTTATAACTTTTAAACTATTCACTAATACCGTATTTCATCTAAAGTTGGAGAGGCTTTCCTCGGATGTATATTCGGATGTACATCCTCGGATGTATATTTGATGTATGTTTTCCTCGCCCCCTAAAATATATATCTTAATCGATAACTTGAAAATCGCAAACATCCCCTCCCCTTATATATTCTTGATTTTTATGGAGAAACACATTCTATGGTGTATATGGGTCTATGGATGTACTGCCCCACGCCAACCTTCACATTTTTTGCTGATAACTTGAATAACATTCATATCCCCACACATTAACCATATATATTCTTGTTCCTTATGGAAAGGTACATTCAGTTATATATATATATATATATATATATATATATATATATATATATATATATATATATATATATATATATATATATATATATATATATATATATAAGGGTCATGCCACACACCCTAAACTTTATGTTTTTTACTTATAACTTGAAAACTATTCACATCCTTACCCCTATACACATTCAGTTTTGTCTATGGGTGTTGTGCCAAACCGTATTAAATCTTATTTCCAATTTCTGCCAAGGCCCCGCTATCCGGCCATACCCCATTAGTGGTTTCTTGTTGTTGTTTAAATCGCCAATAAATGTTAGTAGTTAATCTGTTAATAGTGGCATAAAACTCTAGATAACGTCATGACATAAATAACACCTACTGACTTTTTTGGTTTTTATTTACAAATACATGATATTTGTAATTTATTATAACGCTCAATTGACATACTGGACAGCGATTACATAGCTTATTTGCAAAACCTTAGATAGGTAAATAGATAGAAAGATAGATGAATAGATAGATTTATAAAAAGATAGATAATGACCATTTTTACGCATCTCTTCCTTATATAATGTATTTAAAGTATTCTACCTACCTGTTATAATTACCGTTTTTCCTTCCAGTTTGTTGGTACTCTTACAAGCAACATTCCATTTTAAATACCGGCGGAGGAAAAATATACACAAAAGAATTGCAGAAACTATAGCCGGCAATGCGAACGTCAAAGAAACGTTCTGGAAAGCACTGTCCATTCCTTTGTGGAATTTCTTCCATATTTGATTTCTACCTGGTTGTTTGGTCATTTTCAATTGAATTGATGATTTTGTTGCACAGAAAAAATATGGTTTTATTTTATCCTGTCAGTGAATATATAATTTCAATAACCTTTTTCACTCGTAATTGACAAAATTGTTTTCAACACTTGTAAGTTAATGTTGTGTAACAGTCTAGCGACAATGATGCATATCTCTTCGAAAACTTTGTATTACGTATACTAAAGAAACGTTACCTTTCGATGCTAAGTAACAGATATGATTTCTTAAACAAACACGCTCTCTGTTACCACGTGATCAAGTCTGGCTGCCAAATTATGTATATCGATATGCTCATCTCTAAAAAAAAGTGTTCTAGAAAGCGTAACTTTTATACAATACATCATTGTTTCTGCTACTCCGAGAAGTAAACCGCATACCTCGCCGATAAAATGAATGATAACGCCATAGAGAGGACTTCAGAAAGTAGAAAATATAGTTAAATAGAAAATATAATATACGCTCTATCCGGATTTGACAAAATGTTTTAGTTTTGCTTGATAAATACCGAAAGTATATCGAGTTTTCAATTAAAAAATTCGACCTTCCACGTTTTCAATAGTAAAATCTATGACGGTAATTGGTAACACATTTGCCACCTTCACTTAGTTTAAAGGAGCGGTCATAATAATTTAACAATAAAAATTGAGATATTAACACGTGATACATCGTAAAATCACTTTCTAAAGACACACATACTTATATATATATATATATATATATATATATATATATATATATATATATATATATATATATATATATATATATATATATATATATATATATATATATATATATATATATATATATATATATATATATATATAAAACTTTTCTCATATGTGCATTTGTGTAGTTTTTCTAGTGTGTTATTTATTTAGTATACAATTTATCTTGGTATATCGTGATATCGCTTATGCCAATGCCAAGATAAGATGACGGTTACTGACACGGACAAAAAGAGGCTTGATTTCATTTACTGAATATGTTTTCACTCGGTGGCTGTAAATCTCTTCGTTTTTTTCGCGAGCTGAACAATTTTCGCGAATTTTGTTAATAAAGAGATCTTATGTATTGATATTGACTATTGATTTGTGAATAGAAATTGCAATCGTTTGCATCATGTATGTTCTTATATTCCTGTATGTTTTATAAAAAAAACAAAAAACTGCCCAGTGTAGTATTCATATGTGAACATTTCATATGCAGAGGTAAACTACGCACTAACAAATAATTGACACAGAGATATCAAAAACCGCGTTTGATGTCAACGTTCCGAAAATTTTATGGTCGGTATAATAATCTTGTTTGCGACTACTCTGTTTCACTAAGTGAAATATTGAGTAACCTGTTCGATGGCGGTTGTTGAAAAGTCTGTACCAATTATGACGAGGATTCGTTCCTCACGTATTTCATTTTAGTTTGACTGTAGACTGACGGTGGGTGCATGTGACCGGTCGACAGGGGATGCTTACTCCTCCATGGCACCTGAGTCACACCTCTTGATTTCGAGAGGTCCGTGTTTGTCGATTTTTTTTACCAGATTTATATCTTGGTATCTGAGACTTTTTATAGTAATGTTGAATTAACCAACTACAATTGAAAAAGTGCCAAACCTGGGTTTCCGAAGCCCTTAACATAAAATATATAGGAATTTAAAACATATTATGCCTGTGTTTGTCTGTTTTGTGATATTGTATATCAACCTAAAATGTAAAAGACGGGAAACATTTTTTTTTAAAACAAAAGCAGCCAATGTCCCTTTAATATTGTATACGAGAATATGTGCTGTTGATGTTAAAAGATGTAAATATACACCGATGTACTTCTCCCGTTTCAAATGTCAAGGAACATCATTCGAAACGGCAATGACTTTATCGAACATGACGAAAACCTGTTTAAGAACTCAAATGTAATCAACGTGGTTATCATTGTAGGAAAAGTATCATTGCTTTAATTATGATTAGTAATACAGAAGGAAAGTGACCCACAACGGCGTTATGTACGTCACATAAATAGCGCCCTCTATGACAGAGCAGATAACGCCTTATTTCAAATTTCAAAATTCGATTTCTTGCAAATAACCAGTCCGATTTAAAGTCTTGTGGCCCAGTTTCAGAACAGGGCAGTAATATCAATCAAATAATATAATTTCCCACAATCAATGAAATACAGAAATGGTCATTATCAACTTTAAAATGGACGATCATAATCTTAGATTGAAGGCCACAACTAACTCTAACTTCTTCGTATTTAAATATTCTGCAATGTAACCTGTTTAATATGTTCGGCTAATAGGGATGCCTAGTTGGTGCTCATGGATATGCCGATGGTTTCATGAAAGACGTGACCTCCACAGACAACACGCAAATTGTTAATCTGGATTTTATTTAATTGTTTTACTTCATACTAAAAGTCTGTCGGTTATATTGTGGCGGTTGGTGTTAGTGGCGGCTACAATATAGAAGCCGACCAGCCATCCGCAAGTAAATAGGCAAACATGTCTCACAAAAACAATTTAGATTGGTATCGATCTAAATGAATCACGAATTCAAACAAGCTTTAATTTTGTATTAATTCTAAGTTTATTATTACGAAAAGGAGAAAACAATATTTCACCATAGGACAAATAAAATATTACCACATCCGTTTTCGTGATGTTGTCGGAGGAAGACGAAGTTGGACTGGGTATCCGTACCCTTGTGCATAGTCAAAACCGTAGGTCATGAGCCCGAATGGTACATTAGTGGTGCTCCGTATTTTGTGAAACCCTGGTGACATGGCACGGCTAATCACCGAATAATACGTCCCATTAAGTTGAATTGTGTTAATGTTTCCATTGTACATCCAGTAAGGTTTTTCATCGATGACGAGTGATCCAATGTCATTACTTGGAATCATTATTGAGACGTAGTGGCGATAAGTCGATTGGTGGTTCCGTTTTGGTGGATCAGGAATTGTAAACTTATATACAGGCAAATAATGTGATACAGCCGGAACAATCATCATAGTCCCACTTGAATGAGAATCAGGAGAATTCTTGGTTTCTGAATATTCCATAGCTAGCACCGGTTTGTCGCTAGAAACATTGATTGGAGTATCCGATTGGAATTTTAATTCAACGAATTTTCCCGCAGATTGAAAATGATATTGTTTTCCATTGACGTCAGACGTAGTGTTATCAAAGGCAGAAATTATTCTAACATAGAACACTGCATTGTCTTTGACCGGCGGTACAATAAACTGCCTACCCAAAGCCGATATCGGTGGGATCATTTGCTCAAGAGTTTGCGCGTCGAAAATTTGTCCATTTTGAGGCGACGGAACCGTAGTAAACGTCGTTCCGGAAAGCACCGAAATCTGTTTGTCACTCTGAATCTTAACCCCTGTCAGATCTTTATTTGAGGCAAGTTGAAACGTGTCTAAACTATCCAAAGTGACATTCAATGAGTCTCCGAATACGTATTTCTTTCCTTGATAACTGAACGTCGTATTATAAGACGGGATAAATGCGACATGTGTGTCGTTAAATACCGCACCGACAGTTACATGGGATGGATTGTTAAGCGAAAGTGCTGGGTACGATGCTGCTATATATTGCGTTGACAAACATTTTACTGGAAGTGCTAAATATGCTGAGTCAGCGACATTACGGTACTCCATTACATGTATACTTACATCAACATTTGACGTCACAAGAATCCCCTTTTTCGCTATGGTCATTGGAAGGATCGTGTTCTCGGGATTAATGTCTATAATATTACTCCCTGCTGAAAGAGTAGTATTGAGGTACATGTTCGTTTGTGGATCGAATATACTAATGTTTCCTTCTTTTTCTGATGTGACGAGAAGTGTAACGTTATCCGCTTCCTCTCTGTTATCGTGTCTCGTAAACAACAACAAAAACTTCTGTCCAGTCGTACCCCTCCCATAGATTTCTAACAAAAGAGTGAATATCATGAATCATTATCACCTCTAGCTAGCTAGTTAGTTAGTTAGCTAGCTAGCTAGCTAGCTAGCTACCTATCTATCTATCTATCTATCTATCTATCTATCTATCTATCCACGTATTCATTAATTCATCTTTCTTTTCTGACCGTTTTTATACAACTTCTAGGACTGCTAATTTTTCATTTCTTATAAAACGATATAATTTTTTCGAGACATTTATTTTTGAATTAGCATAATTTTTATACAACCGTAAGGATTTTTTTCATTTCTTATTAATATTATTAACAATACCAAAGTTATAGTTTATTAAATGCTCAAGACGATCGTTTTTGTCAATAAGACTTCATTAGTTGAGCTCGTATTTAATATAGATATATTTCCGAAAGAAAAAGTTGTATCACACAAGACCAAATTGTAAATCTAAATGTGTTGCCAAATCCGTCTAAGAGTACCCAATGTTAAATGAATATCTTGGGTTTTGAGAGGTTTAGAATTTTAATGGAGGTATATGAGCGAAACTCAACTTTAGTATAAAACAATTCGACCGGTACCAAAATACCAGATACTGGGTTAACGTATATCGTCGGGAATTCAGATATAATTATCTTCGAAACATCATTCTAACCGTTTTACACAACCTTCAGCATTGCTAATTTATCATTTCTTATAAAAGATTTAATGATCTTCATGATAACAGACACTAAAATTTTCCCGTATTGATTAACATTCTAGATTTGAAATGAAACTTACCTTGACTTGTGGGTTTTACAGTTGTTGATGTATTGTCTACAGACATAATATATGTCAACGAACTTGAGACACGACTTGTACTCGATTGACTAAATGAGTCTATAGAGGTTGTTGGCAGTACAGAATTCAGAGGTATACTAGATATAATTCCCGTACTTTGAGAATATTTTCCAGATATTGGTGCACTATGGGTTTTATACACTGAGACAGTTGTCGGAAATGGTCTTGGAGAAGCTGTATGTGATATGGACATTACCGATGACGTGATATCAAAGGTAGTTGCTACGGAAAGAAGATATAGATTACTTGCAGTCAGTGAGGAAAGACAAAGAGCTAAAATCAAAATATACATGTATATAGTTAATATATACAATGAAATATACATGTTTATAGTTTTGAGCAATGTCACAATATTTAATGACTTCCTGAAAAGTGCCTGGTATATTTTATTGTTTGGAGAGACCATTCCAGTAGAGATCACAAGAAATCACATATATCAGGTGGTCTTGTAATTCGAGTGACCCAATATTCGTAAAAAACATGGTATTTTCATCTTAATTTCACGTCAAGCTTTATCTCCATTACGGTGTCAATGCACAGCGTGATAGTACATCTTTGGACCGTGTGGACATTTGTTTGTTAGCTTGATTGCTGTTTTGATTTTTTTTTTCATTTATATGTAAATGACACCATCTTTTGATGAAGTGCTACGAATTTTGATCGTGCTATGGATGCCAATGCAGTGAGGATACTTTCACTTGCTTACCATGACATGGTACCAGTTTCATCTGATGATCTCGTGAATTTGACTTTGTATGCCGAGAGTTTGGCGAAGGAACACTCACTTACAAAGATTTCGATATTTAAAGATTTGGTTGTTAGTTACGTATAACAGGCGGATGCTTATACTAGGTTTTTTTATTTAGGGAAATACTAAAGGACCAACGTCGTCTTTTCGGTACTATAAAGCAGGTAGTTGCTAACTTTACATAATGTATATTTTTTACGTATTCGTGCTGCCTCGTCTAATGTTTCAATGCTGGGTCGAGTTACATAATTAACCGATGATACTTAATTACAAATTACCTTGAACATTACACTCGAAGTTACATAAATCGCCACTGCAACATTCTGAACACTGTATATATCTCTTTCCTCTGTGTGGACTTTGACCCTCATCCAAATTCTTCGTATTCCTAGAATTACTCCTTTTTCCTATCACGATACCTTGTTCAATATGAGTATACCAGGATACACTGCTTGACGGTACTGTACTGCTCAAGAGTGATGGGTTATGGGATATTTCACTTCCGGTTGGTGTTGTTGTTACGTATGACTGAAAAGCATGTGTGTAGTTGTGTGCACTTGATAGCAGTGTTACACTTCCCTCCCGTGGAGTAACTGACTTACAGTACTGCAAAAGGTATATGTTACATGACATTAATATCAGATTAACCATAGCACCCCTACAGACCATAATAGACTAGTCTTAAACAGCGGAAAAGAGCATGTCACTCTGATATTCAGGTGTGTAGGGGTTAAAGGGTATTGCTGGTTTATTTGATATATATCTATACGTATTATTTTTATCATAATTATTATTATATCCTGACAGTTAGGAGTCCCGAGAAACTTTTCTTAACCTGGCCGATGTCGTTGGGACGGTATTGTCCGATTCACATAAGATGGCGGGGCAGAGTAACCTAGATATATCGACGACGTTTTGTCAATTAATAATGACAATTTTCATACATATGTCAATGCGATATATCCCAGCGAACTAGAAATTAAAGATACAACAGAATCTAGTACACACGCTTCATACTTAGACATTTTACTTAATATAAACACAGACGGGAAATTAGCAACTAACCTATACGATAAACGCGACGATTTCGGCTTTCCCATCGTAAATTTTCCACATTTAAGTAGTAATATCCCTCAGTCACCTGCATATGGAGTTTATATTTCACAAATGATCCGATATGCCAGGACGTGCACAACATATGAAGATTTCATATACAGAGGTAAACTACTCACTGACAAATTATTGACACAGGGATATCGAAAACCGCGTTTAGTGTCAAACGTTCCGCAAATTTTATGGTCGGTATAATAGTCTTGTTTGCGACTACTCTGTTTCACTAAGTGAAATGTTGAGTTGCCTTTTCGTTGGCGGTTGTTGAGACGTCTGTACCAATTGTGACGAGGATACACTCCTCACGTGTTTCATTGGACTTGACTGTGGACTCACGGTGGGTGTGACCGGTCGACAGGGGATGCTTACTCCTCCATGGCACCTGATCCCACCTCTTGGTTTCCAGAGGTCCGTGTTTGTCCATTTTTACCGGATTTGTATCTATGTCCTGGACATCCTATTGATTTATGCTTTGGTATCTGAGATTTTTATATGCTTAAACTCGGAAATCCTTAAAATCTAAGATTGTCATTTATATAGTGCTTCCTCCAAAACGCATTTGACAATACATATAGGTTTAGTAATTTGCCTTGTTTCACACCACTTGTAGTCCTTTGGAACTATATATCTATTTACAGTTTTTGCTCAACTCATGGAATCTTAATGATAGAAATAAATCATCATGAGTATTTGATACAGACTTTCTTATAAGCAAATCATTATCTTGGTTATTAAGTGTATTGTATTCATTCATACTTGCGCAGGGATACAACTGTACGAAAATACACTGTCTCCGAATTCAATTTCTTCTTGAATTTGACAAACCTAAAATGAAACAAAACAATAACAACAATATTAATGATAATAATAATAATAATAATAATAATAATAATAATAATAATAATAATAATAATAATAATAATAACAACAACAACAACAACAATATTAATAATATTAACAATAATGATAATAATAATAACAATGATGATGATGATGATGATGATGATGATGATAATGAAGATTTTTATCATTATTATTATCATTATACGAATAGAACGATAATAAAAGCTATAATAATGAAAAATGATGATATTTATTACGCGACTATATGCTAAAATGACCGTTTATTAATTATATCATCATTGCAATCTCATTTTGTTATTTTCACCATAAAAACATACAACCAATGAAGAATGCCACTTATCATGAAATTTAAGATTTCTTTTCTATATCGTGAAAGGTAAGTTATTTAGTTTAGCTATTATTTTTTTCCTTAAATGTGGACATAAGAGATAAGAAAAGCAATATTATTCAAAGAATTAATTTAGCGTATATTTCATATTCAAGGATTAATAGTTGCCTGCTTACTTCAAAGTCCCTACAATAGGCGACGCTACGACAATCCTGAGAATGACTTTCTTGATTACAGTTGAAACAGATAGGTCCACGGTCTTGGGGATAACCTATATGAATTGAAATAATATCACATAATGACGTTGAGACAAAAAGGTGGAATTATATTGAAATCTATTAAACTGTGTCACAGAGGTAAATAAATGTATCTGCTTGGAATCGAAGCTAGAACCCCTTGATTACAAATCTGGTGCTCTTCCAACTGAGCTAGAGGGGGAACCCCACTAGCCAGGCTAGTATGAACACCATTTACCCACTGCTATATTATCCCCTCCATTCTAAAAGAGACGTCCCGATTCTTCATTCGGAGGTAACTACCACTTATCAGAAGTAAGTGATTTGTTATCGTATTCTAACTAGGAAGAACCCAGGTCCCAACGTTGGCGCCAAATGTCAAAGAGACAATTAACTGACTCTGCTTGGAGTCGAACCTAGGACCCTGGGTAACAAATCTGGTGCTCTACTAAATCAGCTAAAGGTGTAACCCCTCTAGCCAAGCTAGCAGGAGCACCATTTACTACTGCCACACTGTGTTCAGACGCAGGACGGTCAACTTGGAATACCCTATTAGAGAGTCACTGGTGAGATCAGGTGACATGGAAGAGTATCCCAGTCATATTCATCGTGAGTATGCAATCCACATAAACCCCACGCCGTGATGGAATGGTTAGAACATAGCCCTTTAAACTATGGAGTAAATCACCTCTAACCAGTTGCGGGTTCAAGTCCCGTGGGAACCCAAGCCTATTTTGTTTAGAACATTTGTCCGTTTCCTTGCGGAAGGACGGTTGTACATTGTAACCTGGTTCTCTTCTCCATCATTGAAAACTGGCCGCCATCATATAACTGAAAAATTGTTTGAGCGTGGCTGCAATTATATAACTGGAAAATTGTTTGAGCGTGGCTGCAATTATATAACTGAAAAATTGTTTGAGCGTGGCTGCAATTATATAACTGAAAAATTGTTTGAGCGTGGCTGCAATTATATAACTGAAAAATTGTTTGAGCGTGGCTGCAATTATATAACTGAAAAATTGTTTGAGCGTGGCTGCAATTATATAACTGAAAAATTGTTTGAGCGTGGCTGCAATTATATAACTGAAAAATTGTTTGAGCGTGGCTGCAATTATATAACTGAAAAATTGTTTGAGCGTGTCGCGAAACGTCAAGCAATCAATCAAACATACCCTTCAAGAAATATTTTAATTCGTTTTAATTATTTAGTCATTTAAAAATGTTGATAGAATAATATTATCCTTATCATTAAAGGTTTTTTTGTTTGTTAATTGTTGTTTAACGTCCAAAGAATCTTTCACTCATATGGAGACGTCACCAAATTCCGGTAAAGGGCTTCAAATTTTGGCCGATGTTCGGCACGTACGGCCATTTAGCAGTGAGGATTATTTAACGTGACGAAACCTACTGCCACATGGGATCTCAATTTTTACTGTCTTATCCGAAGGACAGGGAACCAACCTGTCACCGGCTGGACTCGAACTCACGACCTCACGATCAAGAGTCGAGCGCGCTACCGACTGAGTCAGGCCAACTTTATTATTCAAGGACGAAAGTGTTGTATAGCACTATGGTGGAGGCAAATTTCTTGCTTTGTTTTTGTTCAGATACTTATCAAAGAAATAACATAATACGGAGAGTGTAACTATAACGTTACAAAGACAGAATTCCTCGAACATATGAAACTTTCAAATAAATTTCGATTTCTCTCTAGTCAGAGAGTACAGGTGGTCATATGAATAACAGTTATTTCATCAAAGTAAAACTTAAGAAATAACAAAGCATAATCAAAACTCCAAGCAAAGTGCTATACAACAAATTGGATATAGATATGGTCTCAACATGAAAAATGGCGAATCACAAACGGGATGGGACCAGGTATCCGGAAGCAGTTAGCGTCCCCTGTTAGCATGCCACGCACGACGCAAATGTTATATGAAATCTACCAAGTTCTGTTAAAGAAATGTAATCAGTGAAATACTGACATACTAGATACTACATATGATTATATTCCGTGATATCCATTTATTGTATAGGTAATGTTATGTCTAAACTGGTTCAGAATATGCTTTTACTTACTGTAAAATTACAAACTACAGTGAAAGCATTCATGAAACATTCGGTCAAATTATGATTTTCCCCATAATAATTGAAACATGTGTTGAGTATGTTGCTAAAAGTTGAAGTATGTACTCAAACTGTATTATATTTCTGAAGTTTTTTTTTGTAAATGATCAAGAGTTTTCATCGTGGTTTACAATTCTATGTATACATACAAACATTTCCAATTCCATGATAAATTCCGTGCGTTTATATGGTGAAATCTTGAATGTAAGTTTTCAGTTAATTTTGAACTTTCTGGCTCCCATTTTGCTCTCAACACACGTATTTTATGATAAATGAATGAAAGAAGAAATGTGTGAACAAAACAACGATTTAAAATTACAGTGTGTGTGAGCAGCGTGTGTGTATTGCGTAACTTTGATGTTTGTCAAACTTAATTATTACTCATTATTTCAGGCAAACCGATTTAATGCAAGAAAGTGTTGATGTAAAACAATACGTTAATAATTACATTGTTGATTGAGAGTATAAAAATAACGTATTCATCTTCAGAAGATTCAGGTGAGAATAAACAAATCAAGTAAAAATTATACACACACGGACATCTGATAATCCAAAGGTGGGATCAGGTGACATGGAATATTAAGCATTCCCTGTCGACCGTTAACACTTGTCGTGACTCCACAATTAAATCCAAATGAAATAAATGATGAATCAATTCTCTCATGAATAAATAGAAAACTAGGTAAATAATATCTTTAATACCTGGTTGTCCACATCCTTGAGCATTACAAAAATCGGAATTACAACACTCTGAACAGTGAAGCGAGTTGGTAATCGGTCCGTCAGATGTACTTTTACCACAAGTCTTAGGAAGAGAACAATATTTTGTCATATATTTTAACATGCATTGTAACAAAACACGATTGATAATAATACAATAATAATACAATAATATCAATAGTGTTTTATAATAATAAAAATAATAATAATAATAATAATAATAATAATAATAATAATAATAATAATATAAAAAAACATAAAACTAAATGCTGATAGTTTTATGGTGTATATGTTTTATTTTGTTTTATTTTTCATGACACGGGGCCTCTTTTATAAGTATAATTGGTAATATCCATGACTTTCATTTAAGTATTTCGTAAGCAATTACCTACTGAATGAGTTGATCAGCGAGAAGTGAAATGGGAGATGGGGAAAAAGATGGAACGGGAATACAAATACAAAGAATAAAGAACAGAGTATGTACTTCGGAATCGTTCAATGAAGTAAATATCAACAAATATTAAATACCGCATACTGAACTTATGCAAGTTTGTTTATATTAGATTTGTCCGATAGCAATATTCCTTTCCAATTCACATGTTTACAAAAGTAAATTGTAGAATTCACTTATTGCCGGAAATACCGCTGAAAATATTGACATGATTTCGTCTAAAACTATTTTGGCTAGTTAATGTGCAAAAACTAAAGGGAGGCAGAATAATAATATAGTTGGGAAGATAAGAGGAAACTGACACCGAAATTGAAACCTACAAGATATAGACTTCCCACAAAGGTTCAACGACCGACCGAAGAGGAATTTGATCTAATGTTTTCATTGAGTGAGGTACAGGGCGTCTTTGAAAAAAAGTGTTTTATCTGATGTTAAATGAAACTATATATATATTATGATTTATTTATGTTTTAAAATAAAAATAAACTTAGATAAAGTAAAACGTTCAAATATACACTTACATCGATATGACGATATTATTTGAGACACATTAATTCTTTTAATTTTTCCTTTTTTATTATTATATGAGGCGCCTTTTCGATTTCGTCGCATTTAAACATCTGTGGCGATTGGTTAGCCACCTTTCTCAGTCAACAATCTCATCTGCCACTGAAGTTTCGGATATCTTTAAAAGTGTTTTGATGATATTTTGCTAAACGTTGTTGTGATATTAGTAGTGCATGTTTGGGCAAAGTAACAGCTATCCAAATTCGGTACGTGCTTTCCCGAGACACCCTGTAGATGCGGACAGTTACATCGTGCAATTATATACTCATTTTTAGTACACTCACAAACACAAATAATTTATTTCAAACATTTGATAAGGCGCACTTCTGGCTTTACTAATCACTTTCACAAAAAAATATCTACAAGTTGCTTACCGAAAACACGAAGCTTCGCATATTTCAGAATGTACAAATGTCGACACCAACACCAATTAAATGAAACAACATTTTCTAAATATCTGAAATGTTTAGATGTTTTTTATTCTGTTTTATGCCAAAAACTCAGCAATGTCTCAGTTATATGGCGGTAGCCAGTTTTTAAAAATGAAAGAAAGAACCCGGTATGTACCCTGGAAGATACCAACGGTCTTCTGCAAGTGAACTAGCAAATGTTCTCACATACATCAGCTTATGTGTGACTCGAACTTGCATTTTTCAGAAGCAAGAGGCTTCATGGTTCAAAGCGCGATTCTCTAAACACTCGCCTAGGGAGGCCCCACTAGGAGAGAGTATAAAGAAATACGAAAACGTATTAAAATGTCTTTTTCACTGTTTATTATTATTATTATTATTATTATTATTATTATTATTATTATTATTATTACTTATTATTTTATTTTATAACATTTTGACATTGTTTATTTCTTTCATGTTAAATTTCATGTGACTATCAAACGGATGCGTGTACATACCTGCCTTTTGACGCATCCTGTACTATATCTTAATCCATCAGGTCCGAGGTGCCTTTCAACCGAACATTCCTAAATCGAAATGAAGACAATAAAATGATCATGACGATTCTTGAAATAATCACAAAAAAAAAATTCGAAAGTAAAAAACTAGTCAAAGCTTTATCGATTACTAATTATGATCAATGTGTGATTATATCTCTCTCTACACACATACATACACACACACACAGACACAAAAACAAACGCACACGCACACACATACACACACACAGACAGACAGACAGACAGACACACGCGCACACGCACACACATACACACACACACACACACATATATATATATATATATATATATATATATATATATATATATATAGTATAACTCACGAACACGGGTATAGCGATTTTATGGCTATAGCGAAGCTAAAACGATTTCCCTGGTGTATTCCTTAGTATTATATACATTATTTTATTGCGTCTATTACAAACATGCTTATAACGATTTTACGTTTTTAACGAAGTAATTTCTGTTCCCCTTGACTTAAAATATAATGATAAATAAACTTTTATTAGTTATTTTCATAAATGTTATATATTTGTAATCAATATCCTGTACCATATGACCTACATGAGAAACATATTTCGGATTGTATTTTTCAACCGAATTGCTAATTCAAAACAATTTGAATGTACATTAAGTTTTTAGAATTCAGAAAATCATGACATGTCTGATTTCCAAAATTACGTTTTTAAGTTTTTAGAATTCAGAAAATCATGACATGTCTGATTTCCAAAATTACTTTGCAACTACTTTTGATAATCATTTATATTCTATACTTATTACAACAATTAATTATATGAAAATGTATATTTTTTAATTTGTTTTCGCTAGAATAGACTTGATTACATACGTATTGGTATGCATACCTTCAATGGTGGTTTCCTGTTCAGAACATCAAGCTTTTTCACAACGAATTCGTTAACATTACGCCACTAATTCACTATAAATGTATAACGAATTACGCTTGTAACGATTTGTTTTTCACAAGGTCCACAGTATTACGCTATATCAGAGTTTTACTGTATATATATATATATATATATATATATATATATATATATATATATATATATATATATATATATATATATATATATATATATATATAATCGTTCTTAAATTGATAGTACATTATTACGTTGTTTACTATTTCATTCATTTTTCTTTTAAATTGTGTTATTCTTTCTGTTTTAATTATTGTGTTCATATCTTAACCGCTTTTTATGTCAGTTGATATTCAAGCTTTATCATCCTTAAAACATTATAAAGATATTTTGTTTTCGTTTCGATGTAACTGCGCAGCGGTAGTAACATTTTTTCTCACTCCGCAATACATATCCTTCGGAATAATGTCCATACAAATCACTCATCACCTGATGTAAAAAAAATATTCTACAATATTTCCCGCTGCCTTATCAGCATCTGAAGTTGTCATCAAAGCACAATGACCGATAATTTACGCCACTATCACAAAAATCCAACAATATCTTAGTTTACCATTGTACAAAAAACTAGGTCTAAACATTACCTGACAGTATTGATAAACTTGTAGACAAAAGCTTCTGTATTAAAATAATACAAATCTATTTCAATCTGCATCTAGCATTACTATTTTTTATCAAAGTCTTCAGCTTGTGAATACTTGATTGAATTCTGTAAAATCGGAAAATCTGGTCGATTTCTTTTTATTTATTTATTTATTTATCTATTTATTTATTTATTATCTATATCTATTTTTATATATTTATCTATTTATTGGTTATTTATTTATTTATTTATTTTATCTATATATATATTTATTTATCTATTTATTATTTTTTATCTATTATTTTATATATAGTAAATCGAGATATTTTGACCATTGCTTAATGTTCGCCAATTTGGCCACCCTCTTTGAATATACACTGTATAAACACAATGTTTCTTCTTAAAAGTATTTTATTTTTGTTTTATAGATTAACAAACAAAGGTTTTTTTTCTTAAAATAACACTTGAACTTATATTAAAAATAAAAACAAAATTAACAGAAAACAATCTTGATTAAGTACCATGTGACGCATCAATTCTGATTATTCTTCCTGCACTTTTTAATATTCTGATATTTCAAACACCTTGAATATTTGCACAACAAGACCGAGATCTGATAGTAGGCCAAATTGAAACATATATGGTTAAAATTTAACTGACCAAAAATAACCCCAACACCAATAAAAAAAAACATAAAAAATAACACCAAATTGGCAAAATTTTAGCGACGCCAAAATATCTTAATTTACGGTATGTATGTATATATATATATATATATATATATATATATATATTACTTATTTATTTAGTAACAGTATGCATTACAATCTGTCTGTATTTGTATATTCTACTGCAATGTATTTCTTGTACTTATCAATGTCATTTTGTTATTGAACATGAAACATATCGAGTGAAAAACGATACGACACCGCAAGGAGTTCACGCTTCACAATAAATGAATATATTCTTTATTTCAGTGTATATGTAGCTCACAGCTGTGAAAGCAATTCAGAAAATAGATCATAACAAATACGAAATTCATTCCAGACATTGGTAGACAAATAATTGCTTCACTACAGACCGTAGTATTTTCAGTTCATTCATATCATTGTATGATGGTAAACTATATGAAATTATCATGATATATTTCACAGGAAAACGTACAGAATCAATACATCTAAGGTATTATAAAAAAGTACCAATGGATATTCGAAACACCAAGTCCATTAGATATAACACAGTTTCAAATACGAAATTCATATCCTATAATTAGGTCCTGTCACGAATCTCCATTCACATCACATTTATGATACGAGTTTTGAAGCTTCCATTTTCCAAGTCTCTGGCGAGCAAAAATTGAGAATTTATAACGAATATCATAAATGTGACATAGATGGAAACAGAGAAATTATTTTTATCATTTGATTTAACATATACAATTAAAACGGTATTTTCTAATGACTGGGGAATGAAAATATATATATTCTCCTTTCTGTCGAGTTGAGAGCCGGCCTGGCTTAGTCGGTAGCGCACTTGACTCTTGATCGTTAGGTCGTGAGTTCGAGTCCACCCGGCTGCAGTTTGGTTTCCTGTCCTTCGGAATGAGACAGTAAAAACCGAGGTCCCATGTCACAGTAGGTGTCGGCACGTTAAAGAACCTTTACTGCTCAATGACTGTAAGTGCTGAGCATATGCCAAAATTTGAAGCCCTTCACCGGCATTTGGTGACTTCTCCATATGAGTGAAAGATTCTTGAGTGGGACGATAAAAAACAATACAGCAACAAGAACATCATTTGTTGAGTTGACCAAATTGTTCCCACTACATGTAGATCTATGTCAAATACTTGCGCAGAAATAAGTGCATAAAACATATTGTAAATATTGCTTATATTTGAATGCAAGCATTTAGCCTACATTTTAAACTAATGTTAACATCTAAGCATACTTTATCAGATGTATAATTTAGCAAAGTTGCCAACTTGAATACAACAAAATTTTAAAATCATCTACATATGTTTCATTCGATTATACCTATTCATGTTCAGGTGACGTCATCGCAAACCTTTCAAGGAATTAAATTTGCGTACTTAGTGAACAAAAGTAAGTCAGCCAATAAAATCGCCGCTAGGCATTATTATACGTGTTACAAATAAGATATTTATGTAATTCTTATGAAGCTGCATAAAACGCACATGTCTTAATTATATATATATATATATATATATATATATATATATATATATATATATATATATATAGATATATATATATATAGATATATATATATATATATATATATATATATATATATATATATATATATATATATATATATATATAAAGCACTAAAATGACTAACGACACGGACAAAATTATAGAAAGTTATTTAAGCGCTTTATATAATTCGTTTCATGACTTGTATCGTTTTGCTTAGATCCGACGCCCTAAAAATTTGTTCTCATGTTTGTCAGTACGAGTTATCGTGACAAAAAAGTTACCTGATTTACCTGAGCCCTACCATCACGCCGATACCTAGTTAGCCGTTTCACACCTGAATCGAGAATCTTGTTATCAGTACATATATGTGACCATCAAATTGTATGATAATGTGAGTGTACATTTGCTGTAAACATGTAAATAAGGACAGGACGGACAAATGTCTTAAATGAATCAAGTTTTAATTTTAAAGTAAATATTATTTTGACAATACCGACAAAATGCTACAGTGATTTTATACACTTGATATAAAATGATACATGTATACAGTATAAAAATCTCAGATACCAAAGTATAAATCAATAGGATGTCCAGGACATAGATACAAATCCGGTAAAATGGACAAACACGGACCTCTGAAAACCAAGAGGTGGGATCAGGTGCCATGGAGGAGTAAGCATCCCCTGTCGACCGGTCACACCCGCCGTGAGTCCACAGTCAAGTCCAATGAAACACGTGAGGAGTGTATCCTCGTCACAATTGGTACAGACGTCTCAACTAACGCCAACGAAAAGGCAACTCAGCATTTCACTTCGTGAAACAGAGTAGTCGGATTATTCAATAAAAAAATTGTGCTTTTCAGTATGATATCTTGCACGTTTTGAGTAAATACTGCAGTGAAAATTTGGTGGAATTTTTTTTTCTTATCTCTTTCTAAAAACCTTTCCCATATTTATTTACGGATACGCGACTCGTATAAAAAGCATCAGGGAATTAAACTAAAACCCCCTTTTTTTATTTCTTCTGATTTTATAAAGTGCGACACAAAAACATTTCTATTAAATATATGCCAACATAATAACATTTCTCAACATGGAAATACATGAATAGTAAATATTTGTGAAAGTTTACCTGCGTGGGAAGTACATTTTGAAAACCAGCAATAAATATTGTTGTTAAAAACATATTTCACATAATTATCAGTCGACAGGCCACTCCTATCTCAATTAACACATTAGCACTGTTTTTAATTATAAATGAGAGAGAGAGAATCCGGAACATTTCTTTTGAGTTAGAAGAAATAGTTTAAAAAGAATAATGCTTATGAACACCAACTTTAAGATAATTTTGGGTTTAGATACAGGGTATGTACAAGATATACGACACTGGTGTAGAACGATTCCTTGTCTGAATGTTTAGTTGTTTTTTGTTTGGTTTTTTTCTTTTTTATGGTTTTGAATCATTGAAACGTACCCCCATATATATACTTGTACCACTTGAACAGAAATATGGCTATGTATCAAGAAAAAACAAACTAAGATAATGACATTCACGTGTAACTGAGACAAGTGCTAGGTCTACCTTTTTATGGTTCTACACCCGGAAGCAAATAAAAGGGATTAGCCGAGTATTTATATATATATATATATATATATATAATATATATATATATATATATTAATATATATATATATATATATATATATATATATATATGGCCATTGTGTCAGAATTGATAACAAACAATAGAGAAGTGAGTTTGACTGATAAATTGATCTATTTGAACAAGGATATACATGTATTTATATTTTAGAAGTGATAGGTAAATGAAAACAATCCAGAAAACAAAATCTTATAGAGGAATCAGGAAGTCATATATGCATAGCACGAACAACGTTAATTATACTAGAGATATGATTCCATTCTCGACGTCTTACTGTATACAGAGACGTATTCAATACAACTGATTTCAAATAATGATCTCTTTCGTGTACCTATTTTCATGAATAAATTTAAATATTTATTTTCATCATGTATTTTTATACCTAAGTTTTAAGACAGGAATTTTTTTTAGCTAGCAACTGTGTCTGTTTGCCCCATTCCCGGGGAAGATATGTTTTGTCTCAAAAGTGAAAACGGTCGGTGTTTAAGAAACTTTGAAAATAAATAAATGAAAGAATAATAAATCGATAATAAATATATCTAAAACAGAAAAAAATGAAAATGTTTGTTTTCCTGTTAATTGACCTATCGCCAAATGGCCGACACGGCACCTTTTGGCAAACTGTTCCATTATGACGTCACAATCAAATGGCCCGTCATGCATATGTGTGATTATGACGTCACAATCGAATGACGTCAAAAAAGCACATGGTCAGCCATGTGACAGATGCTTGGCGATAGGTCAATTGAATACCTACACCAGCAATATATAAAGACTAACATTTTACTAATGGAATTTTGATATTAGATTTGTAAAATCATAGATAATTTATGATAGTTATCAGTTAAATTATGTAAAACAAAAGTAAACATTTAATGACCAACCGATACAGATTTCATTTAACTGAGTAATCAAGAAAGTATGATCCACGGTCTGTAAACCGACAGAGTGATCACTGTCTAATTGGTGAAATTGCAGTTTTTAAACAAAAATGGAAGCAATTGTTTAATACAGCACATTTATGAAAATCACATCAATAGAAAGTACACAAAATATATTATCTACCTATAACTAGACAAATGTTGGCAATTAATGATACTATATACTTATTTTACATCAAAATCGCAGAAAACGGTAATCTCGCAAACTTTAACATTGCGTCTATGGAGAAATTAAATGTATGTCATTTATAAGCAACTCAACAAACCGTTTCAACAATAAGATTTATACCACTTCAAAATAGATAAAAATAGCTCACTATCTATAACTAGACAAATTTAATCAAATAATAAGTAATAAAGTTATTAGCAATTTTGTTCACCAGTCCCTATATAAGCTATATTGAACATTTCTCAGGTAATTCGATAAAGACGGGCATGCCATTTGTCCATGAATTGTCGTGCATGATATATAGTGTTGCTGCTTTAAGTACTTTGTATATATATTATATATATATATATATATATATATATATATATATATATATATATATATATATATATATATATATATATATATATATATATGTATGTACATGAACCTCGTTATTAAATCAATATAAGCTATCAGAATGATGATTTTCGTCACATAACATATAGAAAAGAAGTTGATAAAATTTATGTTCAAATACATTATGAAACACGTTAATCGTTGTAAAGGATTTTCTTTGCGAAGTTATTTGCATAAAAGGTTTTATTAGAATTAAAGTCTTCCGGTACAATAAAAAATTCGGCTATATTTCCGTATGCAATGACCTTTCATATAATCTCTTTCGCCAAATCAAATGTGCTTCGTAGATCGGTCAGGGTGATATCGGTCCTTCACTCGCCCGGTCTATCAGCAATCTCGGCCCACACTCTCGGCAGTTGAAACAATCGGCGTGTAATAAAGTCGATCTGTTTTATATGTGTTAAAAGCGACCATGGTTAGGACAAATATAGACTTACCAAAATAAAGTGACACATCTGGGTTTTGTCAAAAACAAGAACATTACGATCTATTTTCAAAAGATAGGTAGTGCAGATATATATATTTACATACCGACTGCAATTCCCTTCATTGCAAATATATAGAGCGATATATTGTATATTCCGGTAAATGCAGTCGCGTGCGCCGAGTATTAACCGCTTTTACATGAACAAATCAATAAAGAATAGAATATCACATATTTATTTCTTATATATTTAATCTTAAAAGCCATACATTAGGCCTACCACAAAAAAACAAAAATCACAGAAAGAAATCGGAAACACGAGACTACATCTGTAGCACATTGTACAGCATACAGGCCCATATCGCGATATATCTAGGTCATGTTATGACAAGAACCACAGACCACCGTCTGGCACAGAAATGAAAGT
>BROG01000124.1:975000-982500 GCA_030159075.1 Atrina japonica
AATTACATAAATATTCAGGTGCAGTTCAACGTTTATATCAATACATAATTAGTTAGATTCCACGGACAGAATATCCTCATAATTCTTGACAATAACATACAATATTAATATGTTTTCGAAATGGAAAGAAAATTAAAAATGCTCACACTTTTTACATCAAGTCCCATCAAATATCAATGGTGATAATATTTTGTTAATAACACGACAACATCGACATTCGGTAATTATGAGATGTTCATATTACAAAACAAAATTGTAGATATATTACAATAATGACGAAACAACGAAAACTTGAATGTTAACGATACATTTGTTATAAACACACGAATATATTAAACCAGTAAGCGAGCGACAATTCATTTCTTATTGATTTCATTTGAAATTTTAAATTGGTAAAGAAAATCTATTTCACAGCTATCCTATCATTCATTAACGTTAATGCCCTCGCATGTGAGCATATAGTTCGTTAAAATTAACTTAAAGCAGTGAAATGCCAGCTACATATATATATATATATATATATATATATATATATATATATATATATATATTATATATATATATATATATATAATATTATATTGTTCAATGAATGTAAATGATAGACCAAATTTGTAAAAATATGCCTATTTATTTATTTGTTTGTTTATTTATTTGTTTCTATTGCCTTAAGTACTATCATAATTAATATGGCATCGATTATCATTACTATTTACTGTTGTTGATTTATTATTTTCTTTTGTGAAATTATCTACAATTTTAGCTCACCTGGCCCGATGGACCAAGTGAGTTATTGATACAGCCATATGTCTGTCGTCCGTCGTCGTGCGTCGTCGTCGTTGTCCGTCTGTTAACTTTTGCATTTAAACATCTTCTATCAAAGAACCAGTGGGCCAATATAACCAAACTTGGCATATAGCATCCTCATATAAAGTTGCATCAAGTTTGAGAAGAAAAGGGGATAGGACTTTTTCTTTCTTTTTTTTTTTTTTGTAAAATTTCCGACATTGTTGACTATTTTTTCCAGAACACTTGGATCAATTTGAACCAAACTTGACAGGAAGTATAGCTATGTAAAGTCGCATAAAGTTTGCGAATGAAAAGGTGCTAGGACCAATGATGGCTACCATGGCTAAATATAGAATGAAATAGTCAGCAGGTATTTTTTACTCAATACATGTATCTCCAAAATTATTAAAACTGGACAAAAAAACGTTACCTCTAAATGAGCAGATACCAAACTTCTACAAATATTTTATTTCTTATGGAAATTGTCGGGTTGACCCTTATGTGAGTTATTTCCCCTCTTTTGTGGATTTTTCATGTTTTGGATGTTTTTGGCATTATCTTGAAACGTATAATAGATAGAGAGGAAGTGAACGAAGCAAAAACGTTCAACACTCAAAGATCTACAAAAAATGTCAATTGGGCCGAAATTGTCAGGTCGACCTTTATGGGAGTTATTTCCCCTTTTAGTGGATTTCTCAAGGTTTTTTGTTACTGTTTTGTCCTTTTTTCTTGAAAAGTATAATAGAGAAAATGTGAAAGATGCAAAAATGTTCAGCACGCAAAGATCTACAAAAAAGTAAACAAGAATGAAATTGTCATGTTGACCCTTATGGTAATTAATTCAGCTTTTAAGTGGATTTTTTCATGTTTTGGTTTGTTTTTATTTCTATCATCCAGTGATCACCATGCAAAGATCTATAAAAACAATTATTGTGCAGAAATTGTTAGGGTGAAAGTTATATGCCATTTCAAATAAATTTTGCATGTTTCGACTGTTGTTGCACATTATCTTGAAAGATCTATAAAAAGTCTCCAAGACAATTCCACCCTATGCACGTTAATTCTCCGTTTAAATGAATTTTCCTTGCTTTTGGTTGATTTTCAGTCAGTAAAATACATTTTACTCAGGTGATTAAGGCCCAATGAGCCTACTGTTTTTCATGTTTATTAGCCATTTTATCATCTTTTACACATTTTTATGTCTTCTGCAATGTTGACCAATTGTGCCAAGCGAGCGACTTAAGACCCCCTGGGACTCTTGTTTTTATTTTATTTTTTTAGATGCATAAAATTGGTGATATCGGTTTTAATTTTAAAAGAGGGGGTCCTGGTTAACATTTTGTCAGTGGAGAGACTGCCGTTGACCCTCATCAAGTACACTGACAAACATTCCTGCAAAATCAGCTGAGGTAAAGGCAGTACTCGAACCCATGCTAACTGGGGGTGAACGAAGTCCTGATTTAAAGCACGATCCTTAACCGCTCGGCCACGGGGGCTGGATGGATTTTTACAAACATATCCTCACAAAACAAAAATGAATAAAGTGCTATTTCTTGTAATGCTGGATAGCAACATTTTTTCAGTCTGCATTACTCGGTATGATTATTCGCAAATTCTGATAAATATATGATTTTAGATTAAAGAAAAGTTTATTCATCGTTTCAATTTTTTATCTGATTTATTAGGTTTTACATATTATTCCAAATGATGGTCGGCTGCAAATCGAGTGCACACATCGATAAAGAAAGGGAATACAAGGTCATATCAATATTGATATTAAGTCTAACGGATAAACGTCCAGACAGACTAAAATAATATCATGCAATTCAATTTTGACTTTTATTTGACCTTTATTGGGAGAGATTTATTAAGATATATGTTTATCCTTTTTAATAATAACATTAACATTGTTCTCTTAATAACATCTGCTTTATTTTACAAATGACTTAATTTCGAGTGAAATTCAAAAGTGAAATAATTTTATACTTATCAGTGGTCCCCGTTACTTATTTTAAAGTGGCTGTACTCTACACTCTATTTTCTTCCGCTATTATCAAATTTTGTCCGCCAACCAAACATTCAATCAATTGCATTCAATAAATATTTCAGTTTAAATATTTTTCGTCTTTTCTGCGTTGTATCATAATTTTCTATGAAATCAATAAATGTTTTAAATGTCGCACTGTATCGCAATCCCAATCTAAAACAAGTTATTCACACTGGGTTTTTGGAAGTTGTAATTTGTGATGTCTGATGTTGAAACTATTTATATACCGGTACCTAATTTGTAGTATTCTAATGGACTCGGAGTTTTGATTATCCGCTGGTCCTTCTTCATTTTTACTTACAATCGTTCCCGTTTTCAGGATTCGGGTCTCTAGTTGCACATATGTTCTTTGTCCTTTATAACTTTGATACATAAAGTCATATAGCAAATTCGTAATTTATTGTTGCCTGTACCGTATTATCAATATAATAAGATTAAACAGTGTTTAAAATTCCAAAACTAAACGTATGAAAACACACCTATACAGAATTAAATTCAGTGATTGCACAGCGTTTGTAATTGTATGCCAACTGTATAAAGAACTTTCAATATTTATGTCCTAAATGAAATAGACAGATCACATAAAAAGACATTCATTCTTACGTATTTTAGTCATTTTTCTTTTCTTTTTCTTTTTTGATTTTAATTTCGTTTTGAGAAAAAAGAAAAAGAAAGTCTCTCTTATTATAGGCATCTAAATTTTCTAATTAGACAAAAGGCTGATACAATCATTGATAAATACGAAATATAAAAATCATTAATTTTATATATATATATATATATATATATATATATATATATATATATATATATATATATATATATATATATATATATATATATATATATAATTCCTCTTAATAGCATAACTCATGTTTCACATATGAAATTAAAAATATTAAAGTTAACATATAAGAGACAGGAAATGGTTTTTGTGTTTTGAGTTCTTATGTAATTAATTAACAGGAATATCAATTATCAGGTATGTAATTAAGTGGAATTGACTCTCTATATATATATATATACATATATATATATATATATATATATATATATATATATATATATATATATATATATATATATATATATATATATACACAGTATATGGGCGTGGGTGTTACTTAGTGATGGAATTCTCATCTTCTAACATATCTGAGTATGTTCATGTGTAAAACTTGTTCAGTCTTTGATTCGTTGAAAGAGAAAACATATTTGATGATAAGATAATTGCACGATTAGCAATGCGTTATGATTTCTCTAATATCTATGAAATATAATTGAATTGCAGAAAATCAAACACTTAAACTAAATCTTATATATGCCTATAGACGATATGATTAACCTGATAAATCAGTTGTAAGCTCTGTGCCTTTGTTTTTCTTGCAATTTACCTAATTATTTCACTATCACAGACAAGGCACATTTTTAGGAACTCAAATGTTTAGAATTATATTCAAGTAATTAACTTGTGTTCCATACTGTGTTTGTATACTTGTATAAGGTAAAAAATGTACACAGTCTTTGAAATCACCGGATCATTTCTTGTAACAGCAATCGACAACCGTCGTGTCTATTTCAGCTTTGTTACATCCACTTGCAACTGTCAGGATAATGTAATATGCGTATGCTAATAGATAAAGGACTTAAGTTTGATAACTTTGTTTACGGAAAGCGTAAGTGCCATGATAAATTGCTTCTGTAAAGATAAGTTTATATATGACGTTTTAAAATAAGCACTTCATCGTATATTACTTGTGTTACAAGTTAGTAGATTGATGGTTTGTTCTTAGAAATTCCATGTTGTTAATTTCTTGTTTCATATTTTTCTATGTCTGGCCATGAATGTTTACTTACTATATATTCTAACATGAACTTATTTTAATGTTGTGAATTACTTTATCTCGTGACTCCTGTGCCGTTCGATATACTCATGACTCTTGTATCGTATCCCAAGCGCTTCCGAATGTCCCCAATGTCGCTACAAGGGCAGGAGCAGTTAAGACCATATACTGTTGTTTATTTACTCATCTTCGAAGATGATGCTGGCGATTATTTATAAAGCACGGAAAAGGCTAGGTGCAGTAAGGTTAACACCAGCCATCTTGTCTTCAATACTGTCGTGAGAAATATAGATAAGCCATAATTTCAGCACAAGATTCGTATCTCATGTTATACACCCACCGTTGTCACCGATCACGTGGCTTGGAATTACTAACTTTATTCATAACTCAATCTCAACATACGTTTCAGATGTAAACACTGTATCACACACTCTCTCTCACACACACACACACACACACACACACACACACACACATATATATATATATATATATATATATATATATATATATATATATATATATATATATATATATATATATATATATATATCTCGTCGGGAGTCCTAAATTCAACAGCGTTTTTTTTTTTTTTGGTATATATTTCGTTTAATTCTGCAATATCATGTTTGTAAACGCACACAAGTGTAAAGCCTTTTGCATCCTCGTGACATAATTTAGAATGTGCTGAGTGGTGAAAAATTACACTTTTCTACCAGCATGATAAAAAACGGATTCGGTGTAAATTCAGTAACTTGATAAATGGCACCCACTGCGAACTCGAAGCTTTATTTTCTGACCAGCATGGATAGTAAGCTTTGGACGTCACATGTTTTGCTTGGGCTATATTGTGTGCGCAACATTAAATTGCGTAATTATCCAAATTATGACCAAGAAATGGCGGCGTCAAACTGTCGCAGAGTTGAATTTGTTTTATGAATGGAAAACATAAGAATGTCTATAAAAATAAACTGACAACACGGATAAATTTCTCAACTAATGACGATTTATTCTAAACTGGTATATTTTAAAGAAACTGCTTGATGAACGTTTCGATTGTTTGTTTGTTTGTTTATTGTTGTTAAATGTCCCACTCAAGAATCTTTCACTCATATGGAAACGTCACTAATTGCGATGAAGGGCTTCAAAATTTGGCATATGCTCTGCACTTACGGCCTTTGAGCAGTGAGGGTTCTTTAACGTGCCGATACCAACTGTGACACGAGACCTCGGTTTTTACTGTCTCATCCGAAGGACAGTAAACCAACCTACCGCCGGCTGGACTCGAACTCACGACCTCAATATCAAGAGTTGAGTGCGCTATCGACTGTGCCAGGTCGGCTCATGAACGTTTCGATACGATGGGAAATAAATAAATAAATAAATAAATATATGTATATATATATATATATATATATATATATATATATATATATATATATATATATATATATATATATATATACAAATGGGATTGGTGCGAAATCGGTTAATTATTTGTTTGAGATTCAACATAACATGTATGACTTTCACCTTCAAGTAAATATCCTGAAGTTACATGCATGACATGTATGAAATAACATCAAGTAAATAACGGGAAAAATCTCGAGTGACGTACAACTGTGTAATTATTTACAAATTAAACGTCTTGCTGAACTTAGTGAATGCGGAATAAGCTATCTATATAAGAAGCCAATTTTATTTTCAAGATGATGTTACATGTTCCAACTCAAAATATTCAAAATATTTGTACACTCTTCTGTATTTCCTTGCGTAGTTTTGCTGACTCAGAGGCTTCATTCAATATGATGTGTAACCTCAGTGCCAAAAAGAAAAGTCGTGATATTGACAAGGATATTTACAAATTCTGGAAATGTCAGTAAAAAAAGCTAAGATCGAGATAATTTCTGTTTACACAACTTTGAGTGACATATCTCCTGTTAAAGGTCTCGCAGGATATTTTTTTACATCATGGTTCAAGATAAAACTACCTTACTCGATAACATATTAGATATTAGATTTATTAACCACCATGCCGCGGTAACACGCATTACTTTGTGATTTGTATTAGCAATGAAGATATTCGAAATTATTTTTTACCATTTGCTATAAATATTTTCTGAGAAGACTTACTTAGAGGGGCATTACCTATATATGTTTTTCTTTCTCTTACAAAACAAAATCCCATTGTCATCACTTAGATTGATACACAAATAACAAGAAAAAAAGAGATATACACGGGTCAAAATTGCTTGAGAAACCTATGTTTGGCACTTGGATAACTCAAACTTTACTATTTGTATATGAATACCACACTGGACCTGAGCCCGTTTTCACAAAATATATAGGATTCAGATTTTTATACCTGTGTATAGCTTCTTATTAGTTACTATACATCAGTACAAGAAGTAAAAGAGGTTAAAATCGAAATCATTTTTGGTATACACTAACAGTTAATGCCAATTTTAACATTTAAGACGTCGATCTTGTGTATAATGCATAAAACAGTAGCATATCAATTACAATGATTGCGCAATACTAGCTTCGCAATTAACACAGAAAATGTTGCTATCCCACATGTACGTTTAAGTAAAATCAATCAACATCACTTTTATTTGTTTTTTGACTTTGTTGGCAAAAGTAATATGCATTAACAAATTTCATTCTAGTCGAAATGACAAGATGCTAGTAGAGTTACAAATCTTGAAGAAAAAAGTTGACACTTCGGCTTCAGCCGCATAGAGGTTTTGTAATTCTTCTTAGTATTGCTATCCTGCTACGGAAGCGTATTGCTGCCACGATATATATATATATATATAT
>BROG01000124.1:985000-1152500 GCA_030159075.1 Atrina japonica
CGGCGACAGGTTGGTTTCCTGTCTTTCGGATGAGACAGTAAAAGCTGGAGGTCCCGTGTCACAGTAGGTGTTGGCACGTTAAAGAACCCTACTGCTCAATGGCCGTAAGTGCCGAGCATAGGCCAAACTTTGAAGCCCTTCACCGGCATTTGGTGACGTCTCCATAGGAGTGAAATATTCTCGAGTGGGACGTTAAACAACAATAAACAAACAAAACAAAATTGAAATAAGAATGTTAAACGAAATACATAAATACATAATGTGTTGATAATAATTAATCAGAGAGAGAGAGAGAGAGAGAGAGAGAGAGAGAGGGGGGGAGAGAGTTTATTGTCTGCTTTTGTTGATTTTTAATTATTTTTTTTTTTATTTTTTTTTTATCTAACAAATAGATCTAGTCCAGTCCAAGTCAATATATGACCTGGACGATTACATCGGAACTATTAATCGTTCCTATTTGTCACCATACTTACACATTACCAGAGCGAAAGGAATAAAAAGCATTTTCCGTGTAACGCCTTTATCTAAAAGTTATTATAATAATCTATTGTCGCATATAGTTTTCGGAATTAGACATTAAATTTTTATTCAGAAATTTGCATGTCCCATGCACATCGTTATATCATATCATGTTTTCAGTATTAGATAAAAAAAACCTCTGGACGAAATAAGGATAATACTTAGTATATGAATAGATGTTTAAACAATTACTTGTTGATAAAACGTTATTATCACCACACATAACATATTTTGTACATATTTTCGTCCTTAATGAATAATTAATTTTGATTATTAAATAATGAATGGAAAACGACACTAAGATATGAAACGATACACACCACTTTGAATTAAACTATTCTTGATACTTTCATGGGTGTCAAACATACTGATTGTGGTCTTCAAGTATCTCCCAGTGACCATGTGCGGTGCTTTAGTGTTCGTCCCACAAGCGGAAGGTCTGGGGTTCAATAAAAGAGTTTGTTTCTTGGCCTTGTGCTCGGCATACGATGTGAAAGGTATATAGCTTCTGTGTGATACTTAAAACCTGGCCATACATCACAGTAGGCAAGTAATGAACTCTCACTGCTTTGGCGCCATTCCATAGCACATGCCAAAATTGGTGGCATTTCACATAAAGCTGTTTTTATTTCTATTAAATGAAAAATTCCTGGTGGGATAAAAAACATACAAATCCCCGACAGACAGGTGGATACATTTAACATAATACAGCATGTTAACCACGTTTTCTAAGCACACACAATACAATTCAGACATCCTAAGCATGTTTTTATTATGGTCGTACATAGCAATGTTTAAAGTAACGACACACAATGAATGATTTTTCAAAAAGGAAAAAAAAAAAAAGGTAACAATCGCATATATATATATATATATATATATATATATATATATATATATATATATATATATATATATATATATATATATATATATATATATATATATATATAATATGGTATCGTATTATCTGTCCATTCAAACTGCGCTTGGACAAATGGAAATATCTGGAATAGACAGATTATAGATGATTTTTTGTTTTTGTTGAACAGAATAAGTATAGATATATGTTTTACTCCAGTATGTGCATTGTTATAAGATCTACATAAATTATTGATCACTACCAATCTGTAATTGGACCAATGAAAAATGACATACGATGAGAATAAATTCAATTTTACTAACAAATTTTTGAAAGTGCAGAGCATAGGCCAAAATTTGAAGCCCTTCACCGGCATTTGGTGACGTCTCCATATGAGTGAAATATTCTTGAGTGGGACGTTAAACAACAATAAACAAATAAAAAAAAAAAACTAACAAATTTTTTATCTGGTTTTGTATTTAGCGTTATATACACGTGTTTGTGTATTTTTTCTGTTATTTTGTTATATATTATGTAAAATACACGTGTGGATTTTGGGTTTCTATTTTGATTTTATTGTCAGTCAGTCTGTGTTTTTAAATTGAATATCCAAAATACAAGGCAAATAGGATGTGACGAAACCTTCCCGATTCATCATTATGTAACAACAAGCTCGTTCAACTAATCAAAGTGATTACTGTTTATTCATGTCAAAGGCTTAGATATCAAATCCTTTGTATGACTGATCTCCACAAATACAATTATGAATTGTTACGACCACGTTACACAATTTGTTAGTATATAATAAGGAATTGTTTGATTCTTCTATTGTCGATCTGATATTTTCAAGCAAATTTGATATGCCTGCTGATAATTCGAAACCAATAATTTCATTTTATAATGTTTAATTGTATTTCTGATGTACATTTTACTCATATGTACATTACAGATACAATGACAATTGTTTTCTAAATCCTTCGAGTCTCAAACATTGTAACAATATTGCTTATGTCTGCGGGTTGATTTACTTTGAATATAATTATATTAAATGCAATATTTATGTAATCTCTCTCTCTCTCTCTCTCTCTCTCTCTCTCTCTCTCTCTCTCTCTCTCCGAAAAAGGTTTCCATAGTTACATTTCTTATTGTTCTCACATAAAGTATTGGACTTTGATTTGCTCTGAATACAAGAAATTCTGAGCTCTAATGCATCATCATCATCATCATCATCATAATCATCATCATCATCATCATCATCGTTGTCGTCGACAATACGGCAATATGGAAAATAATAATGGAAAAGTTTTTTATACTTAAACCACGCAATAGCAGAACGATCCGAATAAATATGCAGTTTATACAGATCCAGGAATTGTTCAAAGAATAGGTTCACGGATTGCATGTATCGTTCAAAAGCTATACGATTTATGTTCCGCTTTGCAATTTTTAATTGGATAGATTACAAGAAAATCCGAATGATGGTCGGGAGATGCACTTCCGATGGTATTTAAGTGTCCGAGATGGTACTTTATTTTTGTCCGATATCACAATAATAAATTCTAACAATGAGGGTAATTCAGCAATTATGACCCGTGTAAGGGAACAACTGCTTCTAGATTTAGGTATGCTCTTGTCTAAGTTCTTGTACAATTTGTTATATAAGGATCTGTTTGCATTTTTTAAATGCTGCATTTTTCGCAATGCTGCATTTTTCGCAGTTCGTAAATAAAATCAAATGATTTTACATAATTAAATTTAGAAATAAAATCGATATTACAAGAAACAATAAAGAAATAAAAATAAATTGATGATTAATATTTTTATAGCTACTACATATTATTATTATTATTATTATTATTATTATCATTACTATTTTTATTTTTATTATAAAAATAGTACATGTAATCGAGACATGATTCGTTCGGTCATCTGTGTGTGATAATTAACCCTTTCACCCCTAAATATCTATGTGGTATGTTCATTCTATTGTTTAAGACCAGTTTATTACGATATGTAGGGTTGAAAGAGTGAGAACATTTCTCACGCCACTTTTACTTATCAGAATTAAGGGTTACCATGTGACTGTTTTACAAACTTCATTTCTGACAGGGGAATCGCCGATACCCTGTCAGTTTTTTTGTAAAACAGTCACATGGTAACCATATTTTAATGCCTGCACATTTTAAATTATCATTTTAATGACAGTAACGACATGAAATGTTGATGTCAAGATTTGGGGCAAATTTATTGACATAACGGTCCTTCGTATTTTTTTAAGTTTCATAGTTATTTGTTATTGCTAATGTAGTCCTCCATACATTCTATCGGAAGATTGTACTTTTACCATATAATTCGTATGTAGTTTAGGTTCGGAAACTTTCTTGTATTACGGGAGTACTTGTATTGTTATTGACCGGTTTTATGTAATGTTTTTGTTGCTTGAGTGGTCACTGTTATTTCCCGTGCTTTTCGTTTTTTTGTTTGGGTATATGTGTGTGTGTATTTGAAATAAAACGAGTAGTTAAGAATGAGATTGGGTGTCGTAAGGATGTGCCGGTGTGCAGTTTAAAAGATGTATAGAGAAGAAAAGACAATTTTGCTGGGTGCGAAAATTCCAAAGAGCTGAAGTGTATGATTTGACAAAACTAAAAGCTGTGTGCATTTTTGAAACGTTTAGCTGTGTGATACGTTTATGTGGAATAGCAGTAAGTTGAATTTTATTTTATTTGGAAATTGTTTTCGAGTTGTTATATTTCTGTAATGGCGCAGTGTTTTGAATTACGGGTTTTAGTACTTTATATGTAATTTGTTACGTTCATCGGAATGTGCGTCAATATAACTCATATCAGTTTTGAGAGAACATTCAGGTCGTTTTCAAATTATTTCACAGGTGGCCGGTGACATATGCATTACCTGTAAACTTGATATAGAGATGACAATATCTACACGTTTGTGTACTACAAGTGATGTGTACGATACATATTTTTGATGTCAGTCAGTTTTTATGGCGTCGTATGAATCCAGAATTTATATTGTGCGTGACTTTTCAAATACATGTGTATGGAAGCTGGGAATCGCCCAAAACGACTATTACAAAACCGTGTGATATGCAGTAATTGTTGTAACTACTTTGTGGAACAATTGAACTTTAAACTTTGTTACAGTGTATTTGTTATTTGTTGGATTGAAAGTGAGTGTCTGAGGAGAATGCATTATAATAATTGTTTGATTTATGTATATTTGTAAATAAATATATTTGTTACTTGTCTAACTTAATTTGTTTTTTCTAAATGTTCACAAAGGGCTGTCCAGAATAACGAACATTGTGACATTTGGGGGCTCGTCCGGGATCATTCTGGAATTAGTATTATTTAACCCTTCTGTGAATATTGGAAATAACAAATATGGAGTTAGAAAAAATCACTGAAATTGGTGAAAGACTTGGTCTCACTGGTGATAAACTATTAGAGTTTGTAATGCAACAGAATAAAGAAATCCAGCAGTCTGAGCGTGAAAGTGTAGATAGAGAGGAACGTGCAGCTGAGAGAGATGCTAGACGGGAAGAAAGAGAGTATGAGTTAGAGTTAGAGAAAATAAAATGTAATTGGAACGAATCAATTTCAAAGCACGAGTCAATTTCTCACACCACTGGTAATGGTGCTAAGTATGCTAAGCTGCCCAAACTTCCCTTATTTGACAGTAGTAAAGATTGCATTGATGCTTATTTACAACGGTTTGAAAGTTTGCTGAAAATGCAGCCTGGGAAAAAACAAAATTGGTGTATCAATCTTAGTGCTCTGCTCACAGGTACAGCCCTGCAAGTTTATTCACGCCTGTCACCCGAAGATGCGCTTGATTACGATAAATTAAAACTAGCTTTGCTTCGTCGATTTCAACTAACCGAAGAAGGATTTCACGATAAATTTCGTAATAGCAAACCGGAAACCGGCGAAAATCCGTCGCAATTTGTTTCACGTCTTGACAATTATCTATCTCGATGGATGCAACTCGCTAGTGCACCACAAACGTTCGAAGGACTGAAAGATTTATTATTGCGCGAACAATTCATTGTCAGTAGTAGCAAAACGCTCGCGATGTTTATCAAAGAACGTCATCCTAAGGACGTAAATGAAATGACACTACTTGCTGACCAATTTATAGAAGCGCACGGTTTCTCATCATTTACAAAAGAGCTTAGCCCGCATTGCTCTACTTTAAATTTGAGCACAGATAGATCATATCCTCGTTTGCAAAACATACAGCGTAATCATCCGCAGCTACGTACGCAAAATATACAACGTGGTAATACGCAAACTAACGCACAACGTAATAACGGGAATCGAGCTGATCGAAAATGCTATGAGTGTGGTCGTAATGGACATATTGCGAGGGACTGTTTTTATAGGGTGCGACAACAGGCAGGTTATAGAGCTGCTGCTCTACTCAGTAATGGTTACGACGGTCGGTCTGAAAAGAATGTTTCCGATTTCAACCGCGAGAGTATAACTGCTAATCGACCAGCTCCCAGTGTTTCGCAAAATGTTAACAAAAATGTTGCTCACTCTACTTCCGGTAACGCTAACGGAAATCATTTCGGTTCGCTTTGCGTGTTGTCAAATTGTCTCCGTGAATGTTGCGTGCAGAATAACCAAGTAACTTTACATTGTGGTCACATGTTACCAGTCATCGGAGGCGCGTGTCAAGTTTGTCACAAAATGCCTGTCACTAATGGTTATGTAGGTGCCACACTTGTGCAAGTTTTAAGAGATAGTGGGTGTAGTGGAGTGGTAGTGAAACGTGATCTTGTTAGACCAGATCAGTTAACAGGAAAAACTCTTGAGTGTGTTCTTATAGACGGAACAGTTCGCAAAGTTCCAGAGGCGAGTATTGTTATTGATACTCCATATTTTACAGGCAATGTTAAAGCTTTATGCATGGACAACCCTGTCTATGAGATTATTGTAGGTAATATTGAGAATGCCAGAGATCCAGCTAATCCTGAACCAAAGTGGAAGCAACATTGCATACAAGTAAATGATCAAAAAGTAAGTTATGAGGAAACAACAGAAGTCATGGCTATACAAACTAGAAGTAAAACTAAACAGGAACAAGATGAATGTGAAAGGTTGGAGGTACCTTTAATTCCTGACACTGATATATCAGTAAGTAGTATGCGCAATGACCAAATTCAGGGACGTTTCACTTGACGCTTACAGGAATAATGCGAAATCAGGTAAGAAAATATTTTCAGGGAAGCAAAATGTATCTTGGTTCATTGTTGAAAGCGGTATATTATATCGTTTATTCCAGTCTCCAACGGTAAGTAACAACAAAATTTTTAAACAATTTGTTGTACCCACAAAACATAGGACTACCGTTTTAAAACTTGCCCATGACAGTGTGTTATCTGGACACCTTGGCATTAAGAAAACAACAGATCGGGTGTTGTCGAATTTTTATTGGCCTGGCGTACAGGGCGATGTCGTGCGATTTTGTCAGTCGTGTGACGTTTGTCAGCGTACTTTAGCAAAAGGGAAAGTGACAAAAGTACCCCTTGGTTCTATGCCTTTAATAGACATACCATTTGAACGTGTAGCCGTTGATATCGTCGGTCCGATTCATCCTGTTACCGAACGCGGTAATCGGTATATTTTAGTTCTAGTTGACTACAGCACGCGATATCCGGAAGCGGTCGCGCTTAAAAATATTGACACGGAAACGGTGGCTGAAGCGTTGCTTGAAATGTTTACTAGAGTCGGTATTCCGAAAGAGGTTTTATCGGATATGGGTACACAATTTACATCGCGACTCATGAAAGAAGTAGGCCGTTTATTGTCGATTAGTCAATTGAATACTACACCATATCACCCGGAATGTAACGGTCTTGTCGAAAAGTTTTAACGGTACCCTAAAACGCATGCTTCGTCGCATGGCGATTGAACGACCGAAAGACTGGGATCGGTACATCGCGCCATTGCTTTTTGCGTATCGCGAAGTTCCGCAAGAAAGTACCACTTTTTCTCCTTTTGAACTTCTCTATGGGAGAACCGTTCGAGGTCCAATGTCAGTATTACGCGAAATGTGGACAAATGATGTGCAAGACCCAGAAGTCAAAAGCACATATCAATATGTCCTAGATCTTAAAGAGAGACTTTCAGACACGTGTGAAATGGCAAAACAAGAGCTCCAGAAATCGTCCGCACGTTACAAGAAGTTTTATGATAAAAAGACGAAACCACGAACTTTTAACGAGCGTGACAAAGTTTTGGTATTGTTACCTACCGACAGTAACAAGTTGCTAATGCAATGGAAAGGCCCGTTTACAATAATAGGTAAACAGGGTATTGCTGATTATAAGATTGACGTTAACGGAAAAATCAAAACGTTTCACGCAAACATGCTAAAGAAATACATCGAACGTGAATCTAGTATTGAAACACCCGTGAGTGTAACTCTCGCGTCATGTGCTGTGATAGAACCAGATTTAGATAATGGCATACCGGTACTTGACAATTTTCCAATTGAAACACTTCCGTTACAAGCTACCGAGACATTTCGCGACGTACATATAAGTGAACAGCTGAATGATTCACAGAGAAATGAGTTGCACGATCTTTTGAAAGAGTTTAGCGACACATTGTCGGATCTACCGAAGCGTACGAATCTCGCGACACACGAAATTAATTTAACGACTTCTGATCCTATCCGTAGTAAACCGTACCAGATACCATTCGCTTTACGCGATACAGTACGTGACGAGATACGTAAAATGATTGAAATGGATATCATCGAACCTTCAGAAGCACCGTATGCAAGTTCCATTGTTATTGCTAAGAAATCTGACGGAACTAATCGCATTTGCATAGATTTCAGAAAACTGAACGCGGTAACGATCTTTGACGCTGAACCTATGCCGGATCCCGAGGAGATTTTTAGTAAGATCAGTCAGTGTAAATATTTTTCAAAAATAGACCTTTGCAAAGGTTATTGGCAGGTGCCAATGAGAGAACAGGATAAAGATTTAACATCTTTCGTCACTCCTGATGGATTATATCGCTTCAAGGTCATGCCTTTTGGTTTATCGAATGCCGCTGCGACTTTTAACCGTATGATGCGCGTGCTTTTAAGTGATCTCATTCACACCGATAGTTTTATCGACGATATCCTTATTCATACCGAAAACTGGTCAGATCACATATTTGCTTTACGTCAATTACTTGAGCGATTGCGATCTAGCTATCTTACGACGAAACCGTCAAAGTGTTTTATTGGTTACACTACGCTTGACTTTTTGGGACATTCGATTGGCGATGGTGTTATAAAACCCAACGCGGAAAAATTAGAGGCTATCCGAAGTGCTCCAAGACCTCAAACCAAAAAGCAAGTTCGTTCTTTTTTGGGTTTAATCGGTTATTACAGGAAATTTGTACCGAATTTTGCCGCTGTCGCAGTCCCGTTGACTGATTTAACTCGGAAAGGTGTTCCGAATAAAATTCCATGGCGTGATGAACATGAAAGGTCATTTCAGAGTCTGAAATCGATGTTTCTTTTTTCTCCAATTTTGAGGTTGCCAGATTTCAAGAGAGAATTTTATCTAAGGTGTGATGCATCTGATTATGGTCTAGGTGGAGTTCTTTTACAAGAACAAGGTCTTAAATTTCCAATTGCTTATGCAAGCCGGAAGTTGTCTGACAGGGAACGGTCTTATGCAGTAATTGAGAGAGAATGTTTGGCCATAGTATGGTGTATTATGAAATTTCAGGTATATTTATATGGCCGTAGCTTTATTTTGGAAACTGACCACCAACCATTGGTATATCTGAACAAATCAAAGGTCACTAATGGTAGGTTGATGCGTTGGGCATTGTTCTTACAGTCGTACAGTTTTAGAATTAATTCTATCAAAGGTGTTGACAACATCGGTGCAGATTTTTTAAGCCGTCATGTTTCTTAGATTTTTGGTATATTATGTTAGCAGCGACAAAATATGGTTAAAACCAATTTTGTGTCTTAGAAAGGGGGGTTATGTCAAGATTTGGGGCAAATTTATTGACATAACGGTCCTTCGTATTTTTTTTAGTTTCATAGTTATTTGTTATTGCTAATGTAGTCCTCCATACATTCTATCGGAAGATTGTACTTTTACCATATAATTCGTATGTAGTTTAGGTTCGGAAACTTTCTTGTATTACGGGAGTACTTGTATTGTTATTGACCGGTTTTATGTAATGTTTTTGTTGCTTGAGTGGTCACTGTTATTTCCGTGCTTTTCGTTTTTTGTTTGGGTATATGTGTGTGTGTGTATTTGAAATAAAACGAGTAGTTAAGAATGAGATTGGGTGTCGTAAGGATGTGCCGGTGTGCAGTTTAAAAGATGTATAGAGAAGAAAAGACAATTTTGCTGGGTGCGAAAATTCCAAAGAGCTGAAGTGTATGATTTGACAAAACTAAAAGCTGTGTGCATTTTTGAAACGTTTAGCTGTGTGATACGTTTATGTGGAATAGCAGTAAGTTGAATTTTATTTTATTTGGAAATTGTTTTCGAGTTGTTATATTTCTGTAATGGCGCAGTGTTTTGAATTACGGGTTTTAGTACTTTATATGTAATTTGTTACGTTCATCGGAATGTGCGTCAATATAACTCATATCAGTTTTGAGAGAACATTCAGGTCGTTTTCAAATTATTTCACAGGTGGCCGGTGACATATGCATTACCTGTAAACTTGATATAGAGATGACAATATCTACACGTTTGTGTACTACAAGTGATGTGTACGATACATATTTTGATGTCAGTGTTTATGGCGTCGTATGAATCCAGAATTTATATTGTGCGTGACTTTTCAAATACATGTGTATGGAAGCTGGGAATCGCCAAAACGACTATTACAAAACCGTGTGATATGCAGTAATTGTTGTAACTACTTTGTGGAACAATTGAACTTTAAACTTTGTTACAGTGTATTTGTTATTTGTTGGATTGAAAGTGAGTGTCTGAGGAGAATGCATTATAATAATTGTTTGATTTATGTATATTTGTAAATAAATATATTTGTTACTTGTCTAACTTAATTTGTTTTTTTCTAAATGTTCACAAAGGGCTGTCCAGAATAACGAACATTGTGACAGTTGACTTATGCTGGCTCCTACCTTTATCTTTGACCAAATTATTTTGTATATTGATGCGCTTAAAAACTGATTTATCATATGAATTTGTAAATTTCGATACCGATTTAGTGATACGATATAGTTTTTATGTTTCGTATTTTAAGCACGAAACTCTAGTCAGTGAAAAAATGTTTCGATATGCATTGTATTACAAAATATGTAAACAGTAACGTTAGGCAAGTGCATCGGAGTCAGTCAGCAGATCTTTGTGTGACGTCATATATAAAAACTAGCCGTGAATCCTGAATCTCCTGCAAGTTTACAACGTCATCGACCAATGCAATAACGAGAAGCAAACAGAGTGCATTATAATCATCATTTATATCATTATCATTACAACATAGTATTTGCAACATGGGGGTATCCGTGGCGGAGTGGTTACAGCATTACACTATGAACCATGAAGTTTCTCTCTTCGAGTTCCGATGAAACTAAGCTGATTTTTTGTGAGAAAATTTGCCAATTTACTTGTTGAAGGTAGGTGTCTCTTCGCGGAAACACTGTAACCGGGTTCTCTCCTCCACTATTAAAAACTGACCACCACCATATAACTGGAAATTCATGCTCATCATTGTGTGAAAGCGACATTGTGTAGTTTCTTGTCAATATCTCTACATTGTCAATATCTCTACATTGTTAATATCTCTACATTGTTAATATCTCTTCATTGTCAATATATTTACATTGCCAATATCTCTTCATTGTTAATATATCTACATTGTCAATATCTCTTTATTGTTAATATCCCTACATTGTCAATATCTCTTCATTGCTAATATCGCTACATTGTTAATGTCTCTACATTGTTAATATCTCTACGTTGTTAAAATCTCAACATTGTTAACATCTCTTTATTTTTAATATCGCTACATTGTTAATATCTCTACATTGTTAATATCTCTACATTGTCAATATATCTACATTGTCAATATCTCTTTATTTTTACTATCGCTACATTGTTAGTATGTCTTCATTGCTAATATCGCTACATTGTTATTATCTCTACATTGTCAATATCTCTACATTGTTTATATCTCTACATTGTTAATATTTCTACATTGTTAATATCTCTTCATTGTTAATATCTCTTCATTGCTAATATCGCTACATTGTTAATATCTCTACATTGTCAATATCTCTACATTGTTTATATCTCTACATTGTTAATATTTCTACATTGTTAATATCTCTTCATTGTTAATATCTCTTCATTGCTAATATCGCTACATTGTTAATATCTCTACATTGTCAATATCTCTACATTGTTTATATCTCTACATTGTTAATATTTCTACATTGTTAATATCTCTACATTGTCAATATCTCTTCATTGCTAATATCGCTACATTGTTTATATCTCTACATTGTTATTATCGCTACATTGTTAATATCTCTACATTTTTAATATCGCTATATTGTCAATATATCTACATTGTCAATATATCTACATTGTCAATATCTCTTTATTTTTAATATCTCTACGTTGTCAATATCTCTACATTGTTAATATCGCTACAGTGTTAATATCTTCACATTGTTAATATCTCTACATTGTTAATATCTCTACATTGTCAATATCTCTTCATTGCTAATATCGCTACATTGTTTATATCTCTACATTGTCAATATCTCTTTATTTTTAATATCTCTACATTGTCAATATCTCTACATTGTTAATATCTCTACATCTATGTATTTTTTGTTGCTGAGTGTGTGGTGTAATTACATCCGGGCCTATCTCAATCTTATATCATATCATTCACTTTCATTACTTTCATGTCATGTATTTGACAATGTTTGTATTGAAAGAATTATCATAATACCTTATTACCATGGAAAGCATATAATTTTACTGAAAACAATTAATTACATATCTTACAATAAATACAAAATCTACCGGCCAGGTGAAAGATATAAAGGCGATAACTGTTGTGTAAACACGTATCTGCCAATTGGATTTAAACGACCGACGGGTTATTTTATTTTGATTTTTTTAAATGCAAAATAACTGTGCATTTTAAATTGTGAACCAGTATCCGAGTACCGATTTTTGTATTTCGATAATAGTACTCGGTTACCGGCAACTAGTTACCCACTGACTACACATATGTTTGTATCCGTATCATCAGACGCAATCGTTGTAGTGGATAGATACATTTGTGTGACTTTGTATTTATTTCAAGTCCTTTATTTATCTATATGTGTACACAAATTTAAAATTCATCCCGCTTTTGACGACGCCATTAGGTATTTTAGATGACATGAGTCCCATTTACGAAAGTAGCTCCGGCGAAGTTTCCGTATCCAACTACTACCATTTCAATACGGGCGTATAGAACTCTGTATTGTAACTGTATGATATATATATATATATATATATATTATATATATATATATATATATATATATATATATATATATATATATATATATATATATATATATATATATATGTGTGTGTGTGTGTGTGTGTGTTTGTGTGTTTGTATGTGTATATGCCTGTGTCACTCTGTGTGTGTGTCAATGAATAACAAAGTAATCGTTTATTTTAAGAGATAAATTTATTGAATTTCATTCAAATAATCAAAAGCTTTGCAATATCGTTTATGAACCTAAGGCATGCAAACAGGCACACTAATATGCCTGCTTGTTGAGAATCAGACGTGTACTTAAGATTTACAACAATATTATTCATAAATCATCATTTTATCATACTATTGAAGTTCAGAGAGATATGTATTAATGCAGTTACACAAAAAACAACTCTCAAAACTCAACACATGTACAGCACCTAGTTAGCCATTCGACTCATGTTTTCCATAATTAAACAAAATGTACTAAATCTGTCACATCCTAATAAAATACCTAACACTGAATACGACAGAAAGAGAAATGAGTGGATGTAGATTCCTCAGTAATGCACAGGAAGTTACTAACATGCGAGCATGCGTAATCAAAGTTCGAATAAAGAACACACAATTACATATTTAGGACCAAAATCAAACTAATTCTCAAGCTCAACTTTTATATTATTATTTTGTCCAGTAGGGTGTTTATAAACCTTCTGGACTGATTAATAAGAAACACGTTGCTATTTCTTTATTTTTTTCATTCATATAAAAACATCTCGGTTTTAAGATTTTTACAGAAAATTGAATAATGCCTTCAGGTTTCAGTATGTACTCATACTATATTTTAATATTTCTCAAGTTTTTCTCGAACGTCCCATAATTTTCAACACGATTAACAGTTGTTCGTAATAACCATACATAAATGTCTAGTTACTTTTTAAATTATGCTTGTTTGTAACTAAAAACAATAAACGTTAGTTGAGCTTGCGCTTTGAGAAAATCAGTTAACTCCAGGCCCGGATGTAATGGAGGAAAAACAAACAATACCTTTTGTATAGACGATATCCACCTTACGAGCCGGAAACTAACGCAAGACCACCAACCGCCGAAAAAGGGGAAATAACTCGTTGTCAAGATGGATATACACAAGTGCTTTAACTACTGTATTAAAAGTTATTCAACTTCTTGGGAAAGTAAACTGAAGCACAGGAAACAACGGCATAGCATAACCCGTCCAACTTTTTCCAATAAAAAGGGACATAACTCGATGTAACGATCGGTATAGACCGTGTTACAGCCACTGCAGGAAAACGTTTTTTACCTCCGAGGCATATCAAAAAACTTCAGTTTTAATGGATATTTTATAATATTTATATTCAATAACAAATAATTACATTTTAAATACATTCTTGAACAGACACTATTGGCGAGAATTATGTACTGTATAGTTCCAAAGAGATTTTACCGATAAGTTGAGTGAAAAATATCATTTTATGATAAAAATGCATTCCATTTATGTCCGTAGTATACAAAAAGCGTTGGCATAAAAGGCGAATGAAATGAAAAGATAGAGCATAGCATTGTATTACCAAAGTACACTTTTTTGTCTAGTTGATTCCGCGCATAAGCATAAATAAATGGCGATCAATAGATATATACATTATTTTTATGTATTTTGAATAAATATCAAACATCATATATGGTAACTGAGAGTTTTGTATCATGCAAAAATAGTTTACAATGTGACATAAAAGGCTTGCAAGAGTTCAAAGTCTGCTGAATAAAAAAGGAGAAAACAAAGTATGAGATGGTTATAGTAATGAAATATACAATCATTTAGGTAAAGAAAGTTGATGAATTATGAAACCTTGAAAATAGTGAAATAATGATTTGTTTTCGATGATGATGATGATGATGATGATATTATGTTGAAGGAAATAATTTGAATAATACACGCATATATATATATATATATATGTATATATATATATATATATATATATATATATATATATATATATATATATATATATATATATATATATATATATATATATATATGTATGTATGTATGTATATATATATATATATATATATATATATATATATATATATATATATATATATATATATATATATATATATATATATATAAACACGCACACACATACTTTAAACCGTTGTAACAATTATTTATTAGTATTCATATTTAATTGAGCACAACATGAAATGTGAAGACGGTAGTGAAATGATACTTAATCTGCCACGATGACATACATGTACATGGTTATCTTAACAGAATCTATATGACTTCGGAATGACTTAATACAGCATTATATCATCAAATGGCAAGGTTCAAACAAGACATATATTTGGTCTACTCTATCTCCAAAATGCCCATTTATTTTTTCACAAAAAAATAAACAAAAATGAAGGCAATACATCGATTCAAAATATGAAATTCAGTAATAAGACAAAATACTACTTATCGTACAATTATATATAAATTTAAATTGTATGTTTGCATGTACAATGATATTTATAGCTATGAATCTCATAGTTATTCCAAATATGACAATTTCAAATTTTTATCATCAGAACTAAACAGAATATTCATCAGATTCAACATGACAAAATATTTAATAAATCAACATTTTGATCAACAATAAATAGTTTTTTTTATTTTTGCATAATTGAAATGTACACTCATACACACATGCGCGCACACAAACACACACGTCAGACTCGGTAATAATGATAAAATATAATAACATGTACACGGTACATGCATTACACGATATACGCATTACATATTACATGGGTAATCGCTGTTCTACACGGTAAGCAAAAGAACGGGATTTAAATTCCCTTGCAGAACCTACTACTATTTCTTGATACAATGCCAATTTACCTAAATGCATCTTGCCATAAATCCTGTAATCGTCAACTCAAGCCGTAAAGTTTAAGGTTTAAGTATCATAAAAAAAACCGAAGAAAAACCCGAAAACATGACTTTAACATCGGATGCCTAGGGCTTGGCATAGGCCTAGTTACTATTCTAAACCACTCAAAAACTAAGATAGTCATCTTTTTACAGTGGCTACTCTTAGACGGATTTAGGAATGCATTCAGGTTATTTTATTATTGTTTATTATTTTCTATACCACTTGTTGTGTCGGACCTCTACATCCATTTTATATTCGAGCTCAACGGCAGAAGTCGATTTGACAGAAAGGATAATCTTGGGTATTTGTTTTGGCCCCTGTTTTTACAAAACTATAAATTCGGTGTTATATGTATATTATTTACTGCTAAGCCTTAGGAATAACTTGGTTCAGACAATCTTATTTGGAAACTTCCGCTCATGAGCTGAATGCCATAGGTCACCTACAAGATATTTAAACAAATTGTTGTATGGTATTGGAAAGCATTAGGATTGATCTGGATCAATATTATCAATGCAATTGTTAACTTAATTATAAGATCTCCTTGTTTTGTTAAGACTATCTTTAACATTACAATTTTTATTTATAGATAAAGAAGGTCATTAATATTCGGCTTAATTCAGTTAATGCAACATATTACTGTTTCACAAATATCTAATCGATTAATCTTTGAAACTGAAATTTAATTTCCATTTATTTTATATAGAGATTATATGAGAGGAAACTATGAATAAATGTATGTACAGCAAGACATTAACCTAGACCTTAATTAATCTTGCAACTACAGTAGTACCTCGCCTACAGATCACGTCACTTAGGAGTCCACCTCACATTTCAGACCACAAGTTTTCAGTCTCTTGATAAATATTTAATAAGTACAGAACCTCACTTAGGAGACCACCTCACTAATCAGACCACTTTGAGTCAGTCAGTTAGGTGGTCTTAATAGCGAGGATCCACTGTATTTTTTTTTTCATTATTATCATCATTTATGGTAGTATTGGACGTACTAGTAGTCGTCGTTGTCATGGTAACAGCAATAGTGATAGTAGTATTAGGACTAGCAGTAATAGCGGCACCAACAGTAGTAGTTGTTGTAGTAATAGAAGTAGATTCTGGTAGATAGGGGCATCATTACGGTGATTACACCCGACATTCCTGTAAATAGGTGTCATCTCGGTAATTTACCATTCGCCTAATGTCTGACACGGAAAATTTAGGGAATCTTTTCCATCATGACGTCACAATTAAATGTCCCGTCAAACATTTGCGTGAATATGACGTCAGAAAGAACAAAAAATTACGTCATTTTAAATTCATGCATTCCGAACGTCCAGTGTTATTCGAGTAGTGTTTAATTTTTCTTAACTACATGAATTGGTTTCATCATTGGACCCATAGCAAATTGTAAAATATACAATCGTATTCTTTCGTCATTCAATTTCTCTCTCTCTCTCTCTCTCTCTCTCTCTCTCTCTCTCTCTCTCTCTCTCTCTCTCTCTCATATTTCCATAATATACAAATAATTAAGATTTAGTAACAAATATAACACAAAACGTTTGTGAACAATTTTCATGCAAGTTGTTTCATGGCAATGAGCCAAGGGTCCATAAGTGCATAAAGGTGAAAACAAAATATAGCACTTCAATGTTTTTTAAATGCCAACTACCGACTCCCTTCTGCACTTCCATTAACTTCTTTCAAATAACCGGTTGAACTTTGAACTTGATCGTTCCGTTTGGTCATCAACATACTTAAATAGCTTAATGGAACGGCTGTTCGCCATTTGAAGAGTGCATCTTGACAGTAAACTATGACGTTACGTTATATTTGAAACCGATGACAAAAATAAGTCTCACTTGTTCAATGAATAAACTTGTATATACTTACTCCTGTCTATTTTTATTGGCAATGATTCCTTGTCTTTCAAAATCGATATAATGATTTTACTATTTGTAGCTTTACGTTACGTTTTAATTTCATCATAGAATGACCAACGTGAACAGTCAAAAAACCACAATTTTTGCATTCGCACACAAAAATGAAATACGGATTTGTATCCTGCAAATTCCTTCTGCTGAGTCAATATCATACTTATAACACTCGCCATCCATTTGTATTAAACATTTGGCCAATCATGGACATCAGTTCTTGTTGCTGTTTTAAATTCAGAATTAAATTTCAGTCCAAATTCACACACTGTCACCAATATTCCGGTCTTCGAAAAACATATCACAAGTTCATCAAGCCGTATTTTCGTATTTTTGTTTCAGAACTCATGGCACAGCTATTGAATCGACTTCGATACAACAGATCAATGAAATGCTTCCCTCTATAGTATTTAAAGATAAACATATAGGCATGCTTTGTTTTATACATATTTGCAAACACATACTTGAAATGCCGTAAGAATAATCAAACTAAATATGCCAATATCAAAATATTTACTTGAACGATTCAGGGCATCGAGTCCTTTTGACGATGGCGGATTTCCTCCACCAATGATACCGTACTTCGTTGAGTATTTTGGGGGTGCCTTGTTAGTTTTTGTTGTCCAGGATGGCGCATACGTACTTGAATCACGGTGTGTCTGAACTGTAATCAAAGGACAAAACTTTCTAGAACTATCAACAATCTTATATACTTTCATTGGGTCCGCATTACCTTCCAAAATCTTTTTAACCTTGTTTTCATTACAATCTGCAGAATTTAACTTAATTATTCTTCTGGAATCACCAGCTCCTGTGAACACCCAGCAGAAGAATTCCACTGGTTTTCCTCCACCGGGAGGAAGAGTTCCCGTCACCACGGCCCTAGATCCGTCCGAAAAATTATACGAAACTGCACATACATAACTGTTTAATACAAGAACTCTTTCGTCCGTACAATTGATATTGATGACGTCAAATTTGTCGTCGCGGGAATCACTATTGTACGACAGGCAAGAATCACAGCTTTGATTATTTGACACATTTGTGTATTTTATGTATAACTGACCCTTCATCAGATCAAAACTTACAGGAAGCTCGCAATCGACACTACTGAATTCATCGCCATCAAGTACGGTCTTCATCGGTGTATTTCTTCTGAATTTACTACAGGTCTTTTTCTTGGCCTTCTCCAAAGGAAATAAAGGCCATTTCTCTCTTTCTGATATTCTATATTGTAAGGCAGTCTTAGATGGGTGATACGTTTCCATGCAAGCGAATCGGGGAAAACATCCATTTTCAAAAACATGTAGTAGGAAAAACCTGTTATTAGACGTGTCATTTTGTGCAATACACGTGAATTTACCTTCTCCAGGAACTGAGAGCTCGTATATAGACACATCCATTATGTCAAGAGAACCCGGGTTCCCTAAATACCAGCTCCCGCGCAATGATTCCGGAAAGGGGCACAATGCTACGTCCGGACTGCAGGTCTCACATGTAAGATGACAGTTTTGCGGACGGTAGTTGCAAATCATCTTATCGCGGCAATCCTCGTATTCATTTACACAAACAGATGGGAAGTTTTTTCTTTCCAGCTTCAACGTTAAGTAGTTAAGCGTCTGTGTGATTTGATGCTGACTATTACCGTCACCCGGATCGCAAACCGCATCACGGAAAAGCTTGACAGATTTTAAATCGTTTAACGGTTCCTCTAGCCTCAAACAGTAAACAGTTCCAGATCGTTCCAGAATAGAAAAAGTAAACTTTGAATGTTTCCAACTGGCAATACAATTGAACCTCATTTTAGGGTTTTGTTCGTCAAATATTTCATTCACGCATCTTATACTTCGGAAATCGAACTCTATTCCGTCTCCGTTTTCACAATCGCTTTCTAACCGCGGTGGAATTAGTTCTTCCGTACACAGTCGGTCACCGGAATAAATAATCTTCATTATGTTATATCCCCCCGAAAAGGGACACGGTATTGCCGGGGCGTCCTCTATCGGAGAGGCAAGCAAAGGCCAATTATCCAGCACTAAAGTTGAATCTTCACACAACTGTGGACTCCTGGCATGTGATTCAGTTTGAGATTCTTTGATCTGTACAACGAAATCATTTATTTTTATAAACTGCATGCACGAGTACTTAGGGTTTTCATGCATATGAAGTCCGCTATTAATTTGCACTAAAAACCTCCCTGGTTTCATTTCTTCCAAACACAAACTTTGAAAAGCGAAAGATCCATCATCTATAAATCTGGTCGCATGTAATTTGTTTCCGAAGAAATAAACTTTCAGTCCTGTCCCATGCCTATCAAGGGAATACCAAAGAACATTTTGCCGTAGAAAGTCCGGGAACTTGCATTCCAGAGAGTAAATCCCGAGTATTTGGAGCATCAAAGTAATTATTGCACATAAACTCTTTCGCGTTGGTTCCATGATTAAAAACCTGAAAATAATAAGTATGATTTTAAAATTGAATTATTATTACATTATTAATAAATACATTCACCAAATCAATAATTGCAAATAAACCACTAGTAATAATAATAAGACAAAATAAAGCATATGTAAAGAATCAATCGTTTTGGGTTTTTTTTCAAATATTGCAAAATATGCACATATATTTACCATCTGGTGGCAATGACACTATATAACCATTATAAGAAAAATTGTCGTTTATCATCTCATGAATGCCAACTGCGTAGGAATAAGAAGCTTTATTAAATAACAAACTGCGAGTGCAAGGCTTGTCAGACACTCAGCTTCAGTTGGTACCTGCATCTATCCTTTCAAACGGTGAATTTAAACTCCACTCTGTCAAATCAACACAAGAATTCTTCACTAATTCGTCTTTTATAGACTGTGTTTTTAACTTTCATACGTAACCAACGTTCACTGTCCTGAAACAGCGTCCTTTGAAAATTCGTTATTGCGCATTGTCACTTGCGTAAACAGTCCGCGGAAAAAATAAAAGTTACAAAAATTATATTAACTGTCAATTATAATTTCCATTTTACATGATCGCCTAAATTCATGTTGTTGATTTAAAATCAATAAAAGATTATCTAGTAGAATGTAATTTTTTGTCACTTCTTTACATTTTTTCTGGGGACTATTTTGATTGTAGGCCTTATCAGTGAATAGCTGTTGGCTCTTTCAGTATGTATGTACACGAACGGTTGAGCGGGAAATTTGAATTCCAATTATTAAACGGTACACGAAAAATGGGATAGCTTAAGGAATAAGTAAATATAATGACTGAACTGCTGTCAGTTGGCATTCATGGGCGTATGGATGCCAACTGACAGCAGTTCAATCCTGAAGTATTTCAGAATTCGATTTCCTATATTTATATAGAGAAATATCAGGATTGTCATTTAAATATATTTGGTATCTTTATGGAAAGTCATTGTAAATTATTATTCTCACTCGCCCAATCAAAATACTTTTCGAATTATGGGACTGTTTTTTTTCTCTTGTTTTATGAGTAATAGCTGAGTTATAAATAGAATATTTATCCTCTTTATAATAACCTGTGCCTTCGACTGATGAAACAAAACATGAACTTAAGCACTCCAAGAGTTACTGTTGGATCAAGATAAGTGTTAAGAACCGATTGGCATAAGTTCTTAAGCAATTATTGAAAATCATTTCATGTTATAGACCTAATGTGTTATATAATAATGACATAAATATTCATCCCCGTTCGTTCGACAGGTCATTGGTACAGTCAGATAGAAGACGATTGTCGCTAATATATGTTTTTAACAAACGTAAAAGAACACAAGTCATGTCAATGCCATGTGCGTTATGAAATGGTAATGACATCATTTATGATATAGGTGTAGAATAAACTATGATACGGTAATAACGTAAGTTAATATATGGTAATGATACAGTAATGACATTAGCTATGATACAGTAATGACATCAGTTATGATACAGTAATGACATTAGTTATGATGCAGTAATGACATTAGTTATGATACAGTAATGACATCTGTTATGATGCAGTAATGACATTAGTTATGATACAATAATGACATCAATAATGAGCCAGCTATGATATCATTTATCACACGTTGATGACATCAGTTATGACATAAGTTATGACATCATTAAAAATAGTCTAATGACATAAATTATGGGACATTTATAGCATTTATGACGCGTTGATGACATCAGTTATGACACGGTTATGACATAAGTAATGACACGGTAGTGATATAAGTGCCGAACTGATTATGAAATAGTGAGGTATGACTCGGTTTTGACATAAAAGGATTTTGGAAATTATTTAACGGACTTTTCTGCATGGATCTCAACTTTAAAAAATCAATCTTAGACGCTACTGTCTTCTTTATCTTCGATCTTCATGATTTGGGATGCAAAATGCAAGCAGAAGGATTAAAGTATTTTTTCAGGTAATACAATTGTTGTATCCAGAAATATTGGCACTAGTGTGAAACTAGTCTACCAGGATAATATTTCGAACACACCCAAAAATTGAATATTAGTCTTAGAACTGGGGGCTGACAGTTCCGTTAATCTAATTACAGGCTGAAAAATGCAGGTTAGATTCACATTGAAGCCATTGATGGTAGTATTATAACGTTTTCTGAAAGATCGCTTATAGATATATGGCAGTAAATTTCTGCCATACACGTTATTCAAGCAAAACCCATCTATGCATTATATACATATATATATATATATATATATATATATATATATATATATATATATATATATATATATATATATATATATATATATATATAACATCGTCAATTCTTATCTCATCTTCATGAGATACGGGTGACGTTCTGGCAAAATTTTCTGTCTGTGTGCCTTATACAGCCGAAAACATTTTCTTGACGCGATAATTATGTTGACCAAAAATTATGTTGATAGCAGAAATATGCTTCCGTATATCATATAACGTGTAACGAAAAAGATGATGCAATTACGTGTCTAGAAAAACGACGAGGACTTAAAATTTAGCTGGTGCATTCGTCTTTCCGAACATAATCTGTGGCAAATGATACACTAGGGAATCGTTGATGGATCAAGGTGTCATTCTTTCCCAAACGCTTCTCCATTGCACTGTGGTGTGATGCGTAGCGAAATGCTATTTCTTAAAAACGTTCTTGGATGTGTGTCAACACAAAGAAAGCAGGAAAGTACAATGGATACACGAGCTATATCGTGACTTACTTCTACCCTTTCAACCATACAGATCATAATGGGCTGGTCTTAGCGATAAAAAAAGAACGTTCCATCTAGATACCTAGGGGTGAAAGGGTTAAAGCGTAACAAAAATACACAGACGTGTGCGCACGCACACACACACACACACACACACGAAAACATTTGCGCAAAGCTAGTCTAACGGATATGTTTGGAATGTCAAAATAAATTTCAAAACGAAATTGATATTTAGATAAATATGCGCTGTCGTTGTCGATGAAATTGTACATGTTTGATGCAAAATTTTATATCGAATATACAACAACACCGGTTGTTAAAATAACAAATTCATGCGTATTGTTAGAATAAAATCTTGACAAACGTGACCCGCTATAATCTTTACTTTGAATCCGTCAACGCAAAATAAACTTTCTGCATATTGCCGAAGAAGAGTGCCACGGAAACACTTGCGATTTGTCATGATTCATTTCGTATTCATTTCAGATTCGTGCGAAGAAAACAAAATAATATCATTGTTTGTGAATTGCTTCAGATCGCTTTGTCCTACATTGTTTCAGCTTCAAAAATATTTGAACATGCATGGAAAATGACTTCCAAGTGTTTGACCTAGTAAGAGGTCACTTGCAAATTATAATTACGTCAGAGAAATACTGTTATACATTACAATACAGTATTTATTTCATGCCTGGAAAACTATGTTCAGTTATGGGTTTATATCACAGTCAATGTTAGTTTGTGTATAGGGTTATTCTTATGGTATAAAATGGTTTCGAGTGAGTATTTTTTTTTTTTTTTTTTTTTTTTTTTTTTTTTTTTGACAATTTTAAAATGCAGTCAACTAATGAATAAGAATAAAACTCGATATGACAGCTTTAAGTTTTTATTGCTGTCAACAATGTGTGACAACAAAATCCAACTGATTTCAATTTCATTCAAAATGTTTTTGATACTTCTGAAAAAGTTTCCTTCAAATGATTGAGGATTAACTTCATTCTATTCTTAAATGCCCCGCATAGTCAGATTTGAGAATTAAATTTGTAAAGTTTTATTATTATTGAAGACCCTCTGTCTTCAAATTATTTCAATTACTAAGTTCTAAAAACACTAAACAACTTTGTAATCTTGAGAAACACCTGTCAATTGCTTTTAATCCTTACATCCCTGAGTATATGAATGAAATGCTCTTTTCTATTGTTTTAGACCAGTCTATTATGGTCTGTAGGGTTGAAAGGGTTAAATAGACTGAATAATTTACAGTATGAGGTATCATAGGTATATTTTAGTTCGTATATCATAGTATAGTGACTGTCCTATCACAAGACACATATTCTAGGGGTCGCTTATTTTGAATTTATGTGATCTACATTTTTGCGCTTGATCTTGTTACAATTGTTACAATTGTCATTATGAATCATTTCATTGTAAATTTATAAGCTATTATAATACACATTTTGATCAATGAACAAGCAAACACTGATATCATTATTTACTACTTCAGGTCATCAATATACAAAAACACTCAGTCACAGCGTAAATTTTGCATTTATTCTTTAAATTTTGAAAAGTCAGTTCAGCTTGAAAACTGAGTCATTTTGTTGATATACATTAAGTAATACTGTTAGTTCTCCACAACAAATTTCATACTTTGTAATATATGTTTTAATATTTACTATTTATCTGCATTTTTCAAATATATATATATATATATATATATATATATATATATATATATATATATATATATATATATATATATATAGTGACAGCTATATATAGGGGCTACCTAATGGGCCAGAAAATATTGACCTTTATGTGCAGGTGACCCTTATATACAGGTTCAATTTATTTGAAGTATGCAGTTAGGGAACTTGGAAAAACTGACCTTTACAACAGGTAACACTTATATAGAGGTGGCCACTATAGCAGGTTTTACTATATATATATATATATATATATATATATATATATATATATATATATATATCTTTTTAATCATGGAATTGAGAATAAAGACAATGAATTTGAATTTTGGTCCCTGATCTCGCAGTCATAATGTAAATTACATGTAAATAAAATTGTTTACAATTACAACAAATCTGACAAAAATGGAACATGTGTTTAACACTTTCCAGTGGACTGGAAGGCGTCGTCACGCTCTAATTTAATAATGTATTAATCACGCAGCGATTCACCCAGATTATATATCAAATTTAATTCAATAAAGTTTCTAAACACCGTGTTAATGTCTAAATGCCAAATCAATTTAAAATTTGTTCACCTTGTCATCATTTATTTCAATGGTTTGTATATATTCAATGTCCGATTTGCCATCTGGTACAAGGAAATAAACGCATAGACGAGGACTTTCCATCCTGCAACATGGGTCGAAATAAGGTCCTATTCCCAATGCAAAAATTGTACTTGTGTCCTTTTTTTACAATTTGTTGTCGAACTTTCCCAACTGAAGTCAAATGAGAATGAATTTGAGGACTGTCTTGTATTTTCAAACGGTTTTTCTGCATTCCCCAAGGTCAATAAAATGCCACTCAATTCTAAACTGATGACACACAGGCCCTATTCTCAGAGGAGTGTCGAAAATCCCTGACAGAGTTGAATTGTAATGGATTAGTGATATAGACATGACAATATTGTGTTCGTTTTAATTTCATTTTCCTTTCCGCTAGAATTGTTCACTTATATTGTGACAAAAGCTATAGGGGAAGTGATAGAAATATCGACGTATGCTATGACTGTTTGTTGCTTGAATCGGCATAGTGAAATGACATTCACTTACTAAAATATTACCGAGATGTTTCGAAACACGGAAATACACATTTAAAGTCGACGCTATTACTGGTCTATATATTTCAGTTAAATCACGACTTCTACCAACTTCTAACATCATTTTTTACAAAAAAAAATGTAATCAATCAATTAATTAAATAATTAATAGATAAATAAATATAACAACATTGACTACAACTATAGTACATAGGCCTAAGTGTACAGAGTGGTTAGAGCATCGCGGAGGGATCTCCATGACAGAGTGGTTAGAGCATCGCGGAGGGATCTCCATGACAGAGTGGTTAGAACATCGCGGAGAGGTTTCTGTTAAAGAGTGGTTAGAGCATCGCGGAGGTATCTTCATGACAGAGTGGTTAGAGCACCGCGGAGGGATCTCCATGAAAGAGTGGTTACAGAATCGCGGAGGATCCTCGCTGGCCGAGTGGTTACAGCATCGCAGAGGATCCTCGCTGGCCGAGTGGTTACAGCACCGCGTTTTATACAATGAAGTGTCTTAAATCAAGTCATTGCTATTTCAAGACACGCTGGAACCTAAGTCTATTTTGGGAGAAAGTTTTGTTAGTTCACATGCGGAAAGTCGGTGGTCCCTCCCCGTTGATATTATAACCGGATTCTCTCCCTCGCCATTAAAAATGGTCGCCACCATACAACTAAAATATATTGAGTGTGGCGTAAAACAGCATTCCAACCACCATAATCGGCTAAAATTGTTTTCATTTATATTCAATAAGTATTTGTAGATATCTAATGCTATCAAGGGTTTTCAAAATAGCGTATGTATACCGCTGTTACATTTTGTAACAATGAAACATACAATTCCTTTAATCCATACTACCAGAAGGAAACTTTAAAATATATTAAACACATGACCAAAGCATGAACCCGTGGACTTTTATTTTATGGTTCTCTTGGCATATGACAAACCCTCGTTTATTGTTCAGATAAGTTCATCATTGTGCATTGGCCAACAATTTTTGTAACGATATTACACACACACACACACACACACACACACACATATATATATATATATATATATATATATATATATATATATATAAAAAACCTGCTATAGCGGCCACCTCTATATCAGGATTACCTGTTGATAAATGCAACTTTTTTCAGGTCCCTTGACTGCATATTTCAACTAAATTGAACCTGTGTATAAGGGTCACCTGTACATAAGGTCAATGTTTTCTGGTCTCTTGGGTGGTCGCTACATACAGGTTTCACTGTATATAAAGACGATCGTTTCTGACGATTAGATTTCATCGGTTTAGCTACAATTAAAAATACATGTAGATGGATATTTTCTACAGAGAAAGTGGTATCATACAAGGACAAATAACAAACCCATTTGTATTGACAAATCCGTCTAAGTGTAACTACTGAAAAAGATGACAATCTAAGCTTCTAAATAATTCAGAATATAAATGATGTTATAGGTGCGAAATATACTTTAATATGAACTATCATATGGCTGTGTACAGTTGTGTTCATATATATATATATATATATATATATATATTTATTTATTTATATATATTAATTACAAAATACAAAATGTTATAAACAAAATACCAAAGTTACAATGCTTCAGATATCATTTCGGTTACGATTATGTTCTTTTTCAAAATACATCACCAACCACAAGTTAGACACAAACAACTGCCCCAGTTATCGACGCGTAAGAAAATTCAGTTTTACCCTAAATATTCCAAATTCACCGATTATTTTGTTTTGAATATATATCAATCTATTATTACTGTTTTATAATTGATGTCGCATTTTCGATTGACCATCATGCAAATGAAATATACATGCCATAACGGAAAACATACGTTTAAACGGCCCCTTGAGGGATAAATATTTAAAGTAGGTGCAAAATTTGACATAAATCTAGAATAATTTAAATAAAGTGCATTTTTATTCTTAATTTGACGCGCGTGTCTGTCATATATGATGGATACCAGAAATATATCCCGTGAAAAACATTTATTTTTCATTCTTTATTGACAAAATGAAAATTTATGAACGTCTTAATTTGAATAATATTATAGTGTCCTCAATAATGTTTCCCAATTGATTCTCCGTAGGCTGACTGATAAGTGATCCAGGCAAGGAAAAAAGTTTATTATTATCATTACTTATCCGGTGCTCGATAGTGCAATTGTGATGAAAAAAAATATTAGACGCCTCTCGTTTTTATTCCTGGTATATAACTTTATACTTGGTTTTGAAAACAAAGATTTATTTTTTTAATTCTGTGTTGATGTTTTACATTTCGCAAAGAATGTTTTACTGATATTAATTGAGATGTCACCACTTTAGATGCAGTACCACAAGTTTTGTCCTGTTCTATAGACTGACTCCAGTGCAGTGAGGGTTTTTTGGTTGGTCACACCTGTCGTGACACGGCATCTTAATTTTTTAAAGTCTCTCCCGAAAGTCTCGTGACTTTTAGTTCCAAGCGCTTAGCGACTACCATTTGCTAAAGACTTTGGTATGATCAAGTATCGGGAAACAAAACGGGGACACTCCGATATGAGTCGAACGCTCTTATCCCTAAATCGACACAAGCGGTACAAACTTTGGCATCCTGTTGTTGTTGTTGTTGTTTTAATATGCGAGCGCAGCGAGATCTTTATTGTAGAAATGTTTCATCTGGCGATAAGTTCAATATTTACAGCGCCCTCTTACGGTCATAGTCCTTCCTTGTGTAACGTGAGTTTCAAAATGTCTACTACATCGCAATGCCATTTCCGAACAACATAGAGCACCAGAATTCTAGAATGAGTTTCTCCAGCATGTAGATCAACAAAGAATCAGAGGAATACTGGCGCTGTGCATATCAAAATTTGTCAAAAGTTTCACCCTCCGTAACCTTTTTACTGTCATAGCTAGTACAATTTTAGTACGTTATATCATCTAACATTACAGTCAAAAGTAACAAAACTTGTTTACCAAGGATGACGATGACAGATATTGAACTATTTATATTTAACCTTGCAACTGCAACAATTATCAAAATTTAATTTCTGTATTTGTTTTCACTTCTTATAATTAAATTTATTTGAAATTTGTTTACAAGATCTTTTTCCCTTATTTCTCGCATGCGTGTAGTACATAGTTTGTGGAGAGAGAGAGAGAGAGAGGACGTACTATGTTTGAAAGTTTGAAGAACTTGTGTCCAATCTAATTGATAAGTGCAATATACAATGAAATATGTTCAAATACATGTACATACAACAAAGAATTGTTGTCGCTATTGCTAAAATGGATTTTGACATCTGAATCACTAAAAACATTAAATAAATGCATGTTTTAAACAGTGGTGGAGATATTTTGGGGTAAATGAACGCTCATACACAAGTTAAATGCTACGACTTTGTAAACATGCAGTAATAAACAGCTTGTAAAATGTTTCAGTGGCGCTCGAACCCGAATATGACTAGGCTAGAGGCAAGGGTCACATCCGATGCTCTAACGGTATCCGCCCAGTATTCCGAAGCACCGATATCCCGAAGGTCCGATATCCTGAAGGTCCGGTAGTCACAGTAAGTTTCTGAAGTCGTATTGACAATTATGGGACCTTTTTCTCGTTTGTCCAATTTGCCGTACTGTGCCATTGTTCGATGGTCTGTGTGTGCTACGGTGGGAATGGTCGTTTAGTACGTTGGGTAATCTTATGAGATATCTTTTGTCGGGTTATTTCTTGTGGGTTCGGGGGGTATGAGTGGGTGGGTCCTTTTAAGGGGTGTGGATAAGAGGGGGGGGGGTTACTATGTGGGGGGGGGGGGGGGGGGGGGGGTGGTGGGGGGGGGTGTGGTGTGGGAGGGGGGGTGGGGGGGGGGGGGGGGGGGGGGGGTGGTGGGGGGGTGGTGGGGGGGGTGGGGTGGGGTGGTGGGGGGGGGTGGGGGCGTGGGGGGGGGGCGAAAGTTCTGCATTCTAATATACAAAAGGTCCCATAACACGAATGCCCAATATTCCGACGTGCCAATAGTTCGAAGGTCTGATAGATCTACGGTTTAAAGGTCGAATAGTCCGAAGGTTAATCAAAAGAGAATCTAAAAGACGGGATAAACCCAATTGTTAACTGTTTTACAGCGAGTGATTTTACAAACCTTGGATATGCAACCTCTGTTTTGGGGAACTATTATTGGATCTTCGGAATATCGGGCCTTTGGACTATTGGGCCTTCGAACTATCAGACCTTCGGAATACTGGGTGATCACCGCTCTAAAAGAGATCACACCTATAATGAAAAACGCTACACAAAGGATCGAACAGAAAAGGAATCTAAACAAGACAGGCAGCTTTTTCTGCACTCATATTAAAAAATACAAAAAGGAAAATAATAAATAAATAAACGGAGAATATTCTTATTGAATTTACTTCAACTTTTTATTGTTTCGCTAATTAGCCAGTGCGGCGGTAATCTTCGCATCTGCTGCGACAGATATATAAAAAAAACTTTATTTGCCCTAGAACAATCAAATTAATTTCCCCATCGATACATTTTAAAACTATCCAATGAGTCTTCATTAAAACATATGTGTACATAACGTTTAAAAATAAAAAGTCTGATATTTACATCAATCTAGATGACAATACATTTTGATATCAATCTGAATGTTTGCTTGCCGTGTCGATCAGCTGGGCAGCTAAGCAAATTTATAATCATATTCATCAAATTTTATTCGACACATAAATGTGTACGCTACTGTTCAAGGTTTCGAATCCCGTGGGGTTAGGAACAACTGCAAATTATTTAAGTTAAAGTGTTCATAGAAACGTTCCACTGCCAATCAATTTTATATAAATGCACTATAACGTAACGGGCACGACATTGTCAAGGCCGCCTTATTTCCGATAACTATCGGCTACAGTATTCAGTATGAGTTTAATGTGCAATATAGTGGCGGATCCAGGATATCAAGTTAGAGGGTACGTAAGCCTAGAATATATCCGTTGAACGTAACATGGCGCGAAAATCTGAGTAAATTACTATTAATTTTTACACCATTTATAGAAAAACTAAGGGATTTACAAATTATTTACTAACTTTAGGCTAGAGGCGCTGTGACCCACCTAAATCCGTCCCTGCTATGCATAGAGGATTCGTATGTGATGTCATCTACTTAAGCGATTTGTTCTTGTCTGATAATTATTTTACATATCCATCCAACACCCTGCATTCCTTCGAGATATGTTGGGATGATGGTTTGAGATCAGTTCACACGTCACTGACATCATACAGTTCTATCTTCAGACAAGCGGGGACCCCATGAATTTAAAAAAGATGGATGCTTGTTCTTATTTCTTACAAAAAATGTCAAAATCATAAAACGAATCAAAATCATAACAAATATAAAAGGTAATGGTTCATGTTTACAGTCGTAACGCAATGCATTGTGCAATGTATTTACATCATGTTTTGTTACAAATGAACCGTATGGTTCACGGAATAATAAAATGGAATTGAATTGAAGTATAGCATTAATTATAAATGTTCCGTTGCATTCATTTTGCGTTTCATTTTAAATAAGGTTCATTAGACTAGTCCAAAAGCATCCTGCAAGTAAAACACACAAACAAAATTAGACCCACTCGCCCAGCATCAAACGCGAAAGAAATAGCCTTGTTGCCACCCCATTCACTACCCGTGTAATTGTAGGAATAATCCAAACTTGACAAACACTAGTATAGGCTACATGCACATGAAAATATGGGAAAATTAAAGTTTACTAATAAATTAGTTCCATAGATATGACTGTTAATTTTTTATCTGAACAAAGGGCAAGACTCTTCTCTTCAAATACTAAGATCGTGGTAGAAATATAAAATTGTCACATTTTTCTATAAAATTACAAACTATCAGTACTTACCTGAACTTTGCAGTAAGTTAGATCACTAGCGTCAATATTTGAAGAAAAAAAAATCCGTTATGAAGACTTGTCAATTTCCAAAAATAAAAAAGCCACAGTCTGTAGACTATACTTAAGGTATATATATCGCGCGAGATATTTGTATTAATATGTCCTTCTTACAATATTAGCTCTCTTTAACATATTGCCCTGCTCAATTATGTATGAATGTAGACAAAAAGCTTTTAACGCTCCCGGTACCCTAGTCAAACATTATCTCCAGTACAATCTCGCTAATGCCTATTATATCCCTTCGATAGATTCTCAAACGAATGTTCGATAATCGAATTGAAGACACAATTACTTTTGACGTCGCTATCAATGTATTGTCTTTTTTAGTAAACGGTTAGGACTTTAAACTAACCAGATTTGGCCACGTGGGGATATTGATTCGGAATTTTATTTGATACTGATGTAGGTAGATAGGTAAATCGATTTCTAAAGGTAGTAGACAGTGAATAAAAGATGATTATGAAATAGTAGATTAATAATCCGGTATTGTTCCTTCTTAGATCACAGTTTGAAGGGATACACAAACTAAAAGGCTTTCGAAATAATCTATCTATCTATCTATCAACCAATCTACACATATACCTGTCTATCTACTAACCTACCTGTCTGTCTATCTATCTATATATCTACCTAATTACCTGTCTGTTTGCTTGACTGTCTGTCTCTCTGTCTATCTATCTATCTGCCTATCAGTCTGTCTGTCTGTCTGTCTATCTATCTATCTATCTATCTATCTATCTATCAATCTATTCATCTATCTATCTATAGATCTATCTACTTACCTGCCTATCTACCTACTTACATCTCTATCTATCAATATATCTACATACCTACCTATCCGTATGTCTGTTTGTTTATCTGTTTCTCTATCAATTTATCCACCTGTCTTTCTATCTATTTAGTATCAGTATGAATGTTCGTATGGGGATATCTTCAAAGCAGTGGTTCTTTCTCCTTAAGTTCTACAAGTAGCAGCTTCTGTCCCGCCCATTGATCAGCTTACATAATTATTGGCATCTGATTTTTCGTTATCAAAGTGGAAAAACTCAAAAAGTAAGCATATAAATTCCTTTAAAAACGTAATAAACAAGACGTCATGGAATTTTTAACGATATTTTTCATGTTTTCTGGGTCAACCATTCTGGACCGACGGGTCATGGGTGAAAGATTGGACATCATTTTGATAATAAGAGTTATATCATTCTTGCAATTTCGATCTAATAATACATGTAACTCGAAAATTTGGCAACAATACGCTTCCATACATAAGTAAAGCTTTAACACATTTCAACAAAAAGTTGTCGATTTCTAATTTTCTCTTCAGATTACGATCGTGTAGGATATGTTAAAAGACAGAATTATCCCGTTGTTGATGAGAGTCCCAGTGCGGATTTTAATTTTGAAATCGAAATTTAGATACAATAAAAACTAGCAAAATGAAGAATTTAAAATGTTCGTCGTAGACAAAATAATAAATAAAAAATTGAACGTGGGTTTTGAAGTATTCGTTTGGGGATTGGTTGTTGGATCTGCAGCATCTGAATAAAATCTACAGAAAATGTGCAAAGATTAAGGAAAATATGCTAGCAAGATTAATCTCTCTCTCTCTCTCTCTCTCTCTCTCTCTCTCTCTCTCTCTCTCTCTCTCTCTCTCTCTCTCTCTCTCTCTCTCTCTCTCAACACCGACAACCTAAACTGGGAAATTATCACAAACATTTGTCAAGAAGTCGATACAACATGTTTAAATATATGACTACTATTATCTATCCATTCCTCACGTATCCATTACGTTATGAAAACTTGTTTGTTTTTGTCAAGAGTGATGTTTAAATACACAAAGAATCGCTGACCGTAATAATTCGTTCAATTTTCGGGGGCCATTTTTGCATTCCCGTAGCATTGGTCTCTCGTCAAATCAATAACGGTAGCGCCAGCACTCTAAAAGCGATCGTAGATTTTTAATTTCTCAATGGACAGAGAAAATAGGACTTAATTGTACGTGAGGGCAAATATTTGAGACAATAAACAATGTGAATTATTGAACAAACAAAAGTGAATATGTGATCTTAGAACCTATGATGAATGCACACGAATTCCATATTTTTGATGTTGGCAATTATATGGTACAACGTTGAGTAACATGTTTAAACATGACATCAATGTAAAAAGAGTCAAACGTGGCTGAGTAAAAATGTTATATTAAGATGAATCATTTATAAAAAAAATGTTAATGTTTATTATTATTTCCCCTTTTCTGCGAAACATGCTCATATATACTGAAATAGCTTTTCACCACATAGCATGATATTTCCCTACCTAGCTATGCTAGATGGGTCCTTAGATTGAGGAGGGCACGTTCAAAGGTTGAGGTGTTTTTGGTCAAAATTTAATATGTATTTATTATTATTATCTATTATATCTTTTGCATTACAGACGTGTTTTTGTCAAACATTCAATGTTTTTGTTTGAATTGTGTTTTACTACACACTCATACGGTGCCGGACAATTCTTATTGGTTGAGGAGAGAACCCGGTTACAATGTGCCCGGAAAGAGATTCGACTCATTTCCGTGATTCCACTGTATAAATAAATGTTTGTTTGTTTATTGTTGTTTAACGTCCCACTCAAGAATATTTCACTCATATGGATACGTCACCAATTGCCGGTGAAGGGCTTCAAATGTTGGCCTATGCTCGGCACTTATGGCCATTGAGCAGTGAGGGTTCTTTAACGCGCCGACACCTACTGTAACCGGGACCTCGGTGTTTTAAACCTCGGTTTTCACTGTCTCATCCGAAGGACAGGAAACCAACCTACCGCCGACTGGACTCGAACTCACGACCTCACGATCAATAGTCGAGCGCGCTACCGACTGACTCGTATAAATAAATAAATATATATATATATATATATTGCAAATCGCCAAAATCACTCTATGGCATCCATTTATATAATGATGCGCCGAATATGATGATCCTTTACCGGAAAAAATAACTGATGGCCTGGACAAATAAAAGAAAGAAATGGGGATAACACTAAAATACGGGAGGTGGTATTGTGAAATGACTTTGTTTAGAAATGATACGATCCGATAACTTATTACATTCTCCGACAGAGGAGATGCTTAATATATTAATATATATTTTTTAGTATTGATAATGACTATCGAGTCTTTCCTACAATTATTTCTGTCGCAAAGTCAAACTCGTCAATACCATCTCTTTATAATGACAAATTTGAATAACAAGTGTCTTTAAATCCCTTAACAAGATATTTATTCAAGGAGTGAGAATATTATATATGTAGTGTGAATCGAACCCGTTACATCTTTCTTGCGAGGCGAAAGCTCTACACAGCGAACCATTATTATATAGTAATTTCACATTCTCTCGATAGTCGGCATTTAAAACCGCCGGTGGATATGTTTATTTTACGTCTTAATTTTCAGATTGCCAACAATATCACAATTTATTAAACTGACAGAAATTCATCGATTTCTTGATTCCACTAAATTAGTGAAATATGAAAGTGAATGAATTAATACGTAATGCAAACATGTTTCGTCAGAACTGAAGCATTAACTTAGCTGTAACAATGCGCTTTAACAAAATGGTTTTTTTTGGACAGTCATGGACTTCCGGAAAAGCCAACGATAGGAACAGGTGTCCAGGAAGTGTTGACGTTGTCTGTTTGATTGTTTTAAAGCGTAATGCTGTGGCACTTGGACACGGATGACCCTCAAAGGAATCCAAATTCAGACACTGGCAACGTGCCAATAATCCCAAAGTAGTAAAAATCATTTCTAAGCCAATACATAAATTTCTTCTCAGACCAATTGTTTATATAGTATGACTCCTCGACCTCTACGGATGAAAACGGGGAGGGGGGGGGGGTTATACATTTTGTTTATGTTTGCCCACCAGTCCTTATGGTTATGGTTTTTGTTCAAGTTTTGCAATCTATTGTTCACCATCCACTTCATAGCTAATGGTTCCACAGATAGTGAGCATGTATTTATTCTTTGGAACTCTCATAATGCCTTCATGTGGAGACGATTTCTCTAATTTCAAATGGTTTAGCTGTCTATTTTACATGAAAAAAATATTATCTGGATATACTATCGGCCTTGGAAACATCTCTTTCGTGGATACATCATGATTCCTTGGCGGCACACTTATTATCTATTTATTTATTCATTTTTATAACTTATTACTGCCCTAAGTCAAACTCCTGGTTTTTCATCGCTCCCTGAGTGCCATCAACCTACAATGTCCCTAAGGATCACTGAATATGACACAGCAAGTATATTAGCTAAGTGAGAACAAGCGTTATGTTGCAGAGTTTTGTTTCAATTCAGTTGACTGAATAATTATCATATTTCTTAATAATTTATTTTTATTCGATTCGTATGAATCACATTCAATTTAGCCTATATTAATTTATTATCTGAAGTTTGACAGGCGTTGTGAAAAAAATAACATTTAAATCATGTGAATTCAATTACCACAAATACTGATAATTTTTCGACGTGGTAAATAGAAGTAAACTACGTTATTATATATTAAATACAAACGTTATTAATTTTACATCGATTTAAACGAAAGTTTTATATTCTTATATAAATGGTTCTCGGTAGTTCTAATGGTGGCTTGAGGGAGTGCTTACTCTTGAGTGGAGACCGAGGTAACCAGAAATGACCAACATGTTAGACCTAACGAACGTCATATCATCTCAAAATATTACCTGTCCGATCCGTGGATCAAACACAGATCGCATAGTTATGAGGTGAGGGCGCTAACCAATGTCCAACTCGTACCTCTTTAATGTAAACGATAAGTTTTTGTCACATGAGTACTGCAAAGCAGGCCTAGAGTCTACATTTCGCAAATGTTATAGTCGACATAATGACCTCGTGTAGCATTACTATGTTTCACCTTGATCAGAAATGCTGAGAGTCCTGTTCGAAAGCAGCTGTTGAACTTTATAATTATATCGACTGTGAACACGAATTTTACTCCATGTTTAAAACTGGTGTGACCAATCAACAGGGAATGTTTAATCCTTTAAAAGGATTATTTTACTCCGGATCGACACAGTATTTTTTATCCCCTAGACAGATACGGGATTATTTTACTCCGAGTTCTAAACTGTTGTGACCGATCGACTGGGGATGTTTAATACTATAGAAGAAATGAGGATGGTTTTACTCCTAGTTCTATACGGGTGTGACCAGTATACATAAAACGTTTAATTATCCGGTACACCTGATACCACCTCTGGATTTTCCAAAGAAATGTCTCAGATTGTCAACTATTTATTGCATTCGTACATGGTTGATAAATGCAATCTATACCTTTGTTATCATTATTCTGTAAAATTCACCAACATAATTTCAATTGAACAAGAAACTTACTAGTAGTACATTGAATTCACATGATTATATTTAGATTTATTAATGGATGCAAACATTTCACCAATCATAAGCCAGACATGACCCATCAGCATTTCGTATACTCTCGGTTTTTAGCTTAACGCTATGTCTCACTAGTAGGATAACCAGAAATGTACAGACCTTCGTGTGAATCATAATTCACTTTTGAACATTTGCTGCAGGATTTATCGACTCGTAGATGAAAATATTTCAACTTATCAAATAATCAAATTTTACGAAATCAGTAAGACAATTCAGGGAATTTTCCTATTGTAATCAAATAAAATTACCAACGTTGAAGAGAAACGTGACAGTTGTAACGTTATTGAAGTCTGACATGTTCCATCAGCATTTCGTATGCTCTCTCATAAGCTTTCTCTTTCTTTCTCTGAATGACATTATGTGATCTTGTAACGAAGAAAGCAGATTATCAAGATTTGAATTTTTTTTATCATAGCAGGTAGATACGCCGAGAAGATATGTTGTGTACCAAGCACAGATATAAAATATTTTTAAGCAACGGGCATTGTCAGTAGAAAACCTAAACATCAAAATCTCAAATACCAAAGCAATATCTTCAGGAAGCTCAGGATACATATACTAATCCGATGAACATTGAATAAGCACGGACCTCTGGAAATCCAGAGGTAGGATCAGGTGTCATAGAAGAGTAAGCATTCCCTGTTGACCGGTAACATCCGCCGTGAGTCCTTACCTATTAGTCCAATTCAATTGAAATAGGGGGGAACAAATCATCGTCACAATAGTTACAGACGACTCAATAAACGGTATCGAATAAGTAACTCAATATTTCATTAAATTTACAGATTAACTCATTTGGTAGAGCGCCTGGTCTACAACATGTAGGTCCAGAGTTCGATCCCTGATAATGCCAGATTTTCAGTGGTGAGATTCCCTACCCTTACCACATAACTTTATGCTTAGATAGAGGAAAGGTTCTAGGATGACAGGCCGATGCCTGTGTCGTATTGTACAAGTGTAGCTGCACTTGGAAAGGCATAGCAATTCGTGAAGGACAAGAAAATACTGTAAACATATCTTCCTGTCTCACAGGGTAGAGTGGTTAGGACTTTAAGTAGTCACACCGCTCGTTTTGTTTGTTTATTTGTTTATTGTTGTTTAACGTCCCACTCAAGAATCTTTCACTCATATGGAGACGTCACCAATGCCGGTGAAGGGCTTCAAATTTTGGCCTATGCTCGACACCTATGGCCATTGAGCAGTGAGGGTTCTTTAACGTGCAGACACTCACTGTGACACGGGACCTCGGTTTTTACTGTCTCAGTCCGAAGGACAGGAGCGTATCCGGGCACACCGCTCGTTAAATCAATCGAAAGGAAGAATACCTCATTCCGCGTAGGAGAATGTATTCTGTGGCGGATAATTGTTCTTGCAATAACAAATTAATAGAGAAATATATTAAATGAAAAATTAAACATGGTAATGAAATGTTAAAATATTTAGATAGGTGGTAATATACATATACACACTGTAATCAGTTTCACTATCACGGATTGTATAGTGTGAATGCACGAATGAACAATGGGTAGTAGACGGTAGCATTTTGAAATCAAGCTAATATGTAAACAGGTATATTTTAATAGCTATTAATAGGAGTGACAACATGAAAATTACAGAAACCAAAAACCAAATTATTTCTTTATATAAGTCTATAACTAATTATTAGATTCGAATATAGGAGCGTGGCAAGATATTCGAGAAGCCACGCTTATGTCGTATGAAGTTTGGATCCGGGATCAAAACGTATCCGACTAGACCGATAATGTTAACATATTTGGTACGAACTTCCATCTATATTTTCCGGTCGGGATTGCAGTATAGCAATAGGGAAACTGCCTTTGATAGATCGCCAAAATATCAGTAATACTTATAGTTAAGATGTACCCATTTATTCCAACGATAGGAGCAGTAAAATCAGCGAGAGTAAAGTAAAGCAAAAGCAAGATAGACAGTGAGAAATACAATAATTGTACCTTATATTATGGCTATCGTAGGAATATCTTCAGCGTGTGTCTATTGTAAAAATTGATTTTCATTTCATTTCCTAAACTTACTCATAAAACATCGTTGATAAACTTATAGTATCCATATTGTTATATTACGCAAAGATTTGTTTTCAAAAGCAAATTCTACATTGCCCCGTGAACTCTATTTTGGAGCGCATGGATAAAGAGTAAACAAATCAAAATTCACAAATTTTAAATTTTCGACCGAATCTCGTATTAGATTTGGGTGAATTGAAGATGCCTTTTCATGATAAGATGAGAGCTGGCTTGTAGAATTCACTACAGAAAATGATAATTGCTCTTATTAGACGACCAACCATATTGAATTGGACTCTGACTACACGAGGTTGACTGCGTTACCTCGTAATTATGCATACGACACCGCGCATTTATTCGCTTCTACTGTTACCGTATCGTGAATATCGGGTGAATAAAAAAACGTCAGTGTCGCGGCCATATAAGATAGATAATTTTAATTATTAACCATCGTTTGATGGTAGATCTGTCAGTGATGTTCTTTTATTCTCAGACACATACAAATAATTACACATTGGACTTTGGAACTCTTAGATAATGCTCATGCTAGCTTCATTACAATGAATGATTGTCACTATAATTTCCTTGAAAACTGAATACCTAAATACACTTCTATTTCAAAGTAAACTAAAATCTTGTTAAATCATTTTATGCCCATCGCTTTAATGAGATGTAATTGTAGTGAATAATTAATCAACCTTCTTTCGCACGTTGTAAATCCAGTCATTGGTTAAATTTGCCTGAAGTCTGCTTTTATTTTCGATTTGAATAATAATTTGTTCATCAATAAATAATATGTTTGCGAATGCATTGTAAAATACCACACCATATTCAGTTTATAATTCCATTTTATAACTTTCAGTAATTCACAAATTAATAATTCAAAGTTTTAGGGATTTTTATGATAGAAGTGAATTGTAAATTTACGGCATTCATAATTGGATGATTTGTAAGCTTTTAAGTTTATCATGCATTGGTTATGAAAACGACGCAATATTTAACAACAACAAAACATTTTCGGCAAGTTTAATATGAAGTGATATTATAAAGTATTTATTTTCCAGCTGATATGAAACGACTGACAATAGCTGTAAATTATTTAGTTTCCCTAGGATAAGTTTGTTTGTTTAGTTCAAATGGTTTTAGAATTTACACCACTTTCAACAATTTTTCAGTTATTTGTCGGCAGCCAGGTTTAAATGGCGGAGGATCCGGAGTGAACCAGGTAATACATACCCGAGGAGACACCATCGGCTTTCCGAAACTAAACTGGCAAACATTCTCACATAATCAGCTTAATATATTTTAGCGGTGCTCGAACCTACTCTTACCAGTCGAGTGTGACATAAAACATTATTAACACAAATCAACACAAAACACATATCATTTTATGCAGCATTATACAATTACCGCAAAACGTTTTGCCTCGGCTTTTTTCGTAATTGAAATGCATGAAGTCTGATAAAATAGATATATGGGAAAGACAGGACGTCAAATCGCACAGATTGATTGTATAGTTTTTCATCCGTACAGCGAATGACAAAAACAATGGGTGCATTTAAATACCGTTAAAATTAAAATTAGAAACATTTGTGCATTTGTCGAATGTGTCACATATATTTGGCGCCATGTATGTCATTCTTCATTCGTACTGATTTGAATGATATCAATTCGAATAAAAATACTATCACAAGTTTTCAGAGAGGTTTGATACTGAAAACTCGACATAACGTCTAACATTCTCTGTTAATGAATGAACAGATACGAAACGAAATGCGTGTTAATAAATCAATCCAGTAAACAAAGATGAGTAAACTATAAAAATCGAAGTAGGCGACAAAAAAAAGCAATTACATGTATATCTCTTTTCACTTCACCATTTTTGTTTTATTTCTTTAAAAAGCAAACTAGAGGCTTTTTATTCATTATAATTATGTAACATGGTGTGGGAAAGATGAAAAACACTAGTATAAGTAAAAATGTTGACTTTGTGATTGTTCAATATATATATATATATATATATATATATATATATATATATATATATATATATATATATATATATATATATAGTATCATAAGTTTTCCACTTTGAAGAAAAAAAGTGTGTGCTCTGATCCATTGACATTTTTTTCATTCACATAAACAATATATCAGTTTACAAATTAAAACAAGAATATAAGTCAGGTAAGGATGTATCAACGGAAACTTCAAATAAGAGAAACATAGTATACAACTACCACCACTTCTACTATAAAGATGCTGCTGCTGTTGCTGACGATGATGATGATGATGGTGATGATGATGGTGATGATAATGGTGATGATGATGGTGGTGGTGATGATGATGGTGATATCAACACTACTAATACTATTACTACTACTACTTATAATACTACTAATCATCATCATCTTCTTCATCTTCATTATCATCATCAAAATTTCACAGTTTAAATCAGTCTCTGTAATAGCATTACATAATTGTTCACCATTTATGTCTATTTCATATCGGATACATATAATAAGTAAGTATGGGTAATACTTACATCGTGTTTTATTTCTTGAGAACCAAAAAATTCAAAAGGACATCAGGAAATGGTTTTTGGGGTATTAGATTATCAAAAGTTTTATTCAGATTATAATGATAGGTGATATAATTGTATTATATATTGATACATATTCGCGATATCATAATAAAATAATGACGTGAGTGACGCCGATAACTAGTATCAACGTAGGTCGGAATGCTATCAAGACGTATAGTACCGTATACCACACTTTCACTTTTTGAACTTTTCACACATAAAATGACCCTGGAGTTAGCACTGTCCGTATCTTATTCTAGCACTTAGGTATACAATACTTAAAATGTGATTTACAGCACGTGCAACATTTATATTATGCAAATATCGACAGTATACCAATTGTCTTCCCTTTCGGATTAGCTAAAGGTAAACAAGGATGTGTGAATCATTTCCATTCTACAAATAAATGAATGTCCCAAGGGTTTGACAAATTAGATAAAAATTGATCAGATATTTTCTACTAGCTAACACGAAAATCAATTTACCAAATGTTGGAATATTGTGGGCAATTATCCAATGTTTCGAATCAATAGCATAAACGAAATTATGTGTTCCCAAAAACTTCATAAAAACTAAATATGTACAGTGTTTCCGAAATTCTGTTGGTGACTAAAATTCGAAACCGATATAGTGACAAGAGAGAAATCCGGAATATTGCGTTATGATAAAATGTGACACATACATATTATCCCTTTTAACACTATAGCCAATAATGGATTAGTCCAAATCAACAGATAAGGGCAATACAACATCGATATATAGGGAATGTTTAAAGTACTTTTCGCTTCCTTATATTGAGTATACACTCCAGCCGATTGCCCAGTCATGGTTTGATATCATCGCCAGCGGCTTTTAAGACGATTCACATCCACCAAAATAAAATGATACTGAACAAGAACATCGAACAAAACACTACAACTATTGATGTATCAAAGATGGTACAAGAGTAAGGTAATTCCAGTGCTACCCAATGGTAATATGTACCTCCAAAGTTGGATTAAATGTTCTGTACTAATTCTTTATGAGTCCGATCAACCGTTACGATGAATAACTCCTTCTAAAAAATCTAACTGCTTTATGATTTACTGTTGATACTTGGAACCCGATCCAACACATGTTTTTTTTTCCTGTAATTCTGTTAGTCCACTTACCACCGCGTTTGTATATTACCAAGCGGATATTGATATGGTTATCTTTTTTATTTCTTTTGTGCATTATAGATAGCTATGCCGTTAATATCGATGCATTATATCTTTACGAATTCCAACGATAAAAGAAGGACATATCACTGTCTTTTCCATGGTAACAGTACATTTTGACAATAAGTACAAAAATGTGTGTTGAAACACAACAGAATTGATCGTTTATTGTCCCTCTAATGCAGTAATTTTTATGATAATAATTACAAAAATGTATGTTAAAACACAATAGACTTGGATTTCATATATAAAAGTAACTAATGACAATTTAACCGAACTGATGACTGAACTAGAGAGGTTTCCATGTAGCATTTACGACGGGTGTTGCCTGCTGGGAGAGGACGCTGACTCCTTCCGGACACCTGGTACTATCCCGTTTGGGAATCGCAATTGTTCTTCATTTTACATATTTAATTTGTCGTATTCTAAAGGACTTGAGTTTCGATTCTTCATTTTGACATTGTACCTTTAAACGATGTTTACCACAAATCATAAAAGTAACATTTGCGATTTGATGTTAAGGTAGCACTAGACTTATCCTCCTTTCAGTATTATACTATCAGGTTTCGTAAACAGTAGTCGAAATACTTCAAAGAGGCATTATCTGTGGTTCTGTTTTTGGTTTTTTTTTCAAAACTTGTTTCACCTTTTTTATTACTTAGATTGGCAAGCCGTAACAAAAAGAGATAAACACAGGCATAAAAATTCTTAAGTTCCTTTATATTTTGCGAAAATTGTTTGAGAAACCCACCTTTGACACTTTTTCACTTGCAATTGAAAAACTCAGCCTTCATATTTGTATATTAATACCACACTGAACTTGGCACTATCTTCTCAAAGTATATAGAAATATAAGATTTTTTATGTCCGTGTATAGCTCTTATTTGTTATTGTACATTAAGTACAAGCAGCTAAAGTTGAAAAAAATCGGATTTATTTTTATTATTATTATTTATTTATTTATTTATTTATTTATTTTTGTTTTTGTGTACAAAGCTAATGCCTATTTATCAGATACATAGTGTGTACATCTGGAATTTTTGCCACCGTTTAAATTTTTCCCTTCTTGTGCTCGATTTTAAACGTGTAAGCGAAGTCAAAAAGTTTTTGTTACGGTAAATTCTAATACAAGTAATTTCAATAATTAAATTGGAGCGAATTTAAAACCAAACAAACATGTTAAATATTATCTATGGCGAAAATTATCTTAGTTAGCATATTAGGCTCATCTTCTAGTAGTCACCTTAATAGGTTACAACAGAGGTGTTTATGTGTGTGTGTGTGTGTGTGTGTGTGTGTGTGTGTGTGTGTGTGTGTGTGTGTGAGTGTGTGTGTGTGTGAGAGAGAGAGAGAGAGAGAGAGAGAGAGAGAGAGAGAGAGAGAAGCGGTATGATAATTATCGAATCGTTTATTGTCGTAATTGTACATAAATGATGGTATATACTATGGTCAATCTATTATCCTACTTCATCCATTATAAACAATATCATTTAGCACCCCTTGAAATCCAAATCGGCCCTCGCACATGAAGACTACATAAACGAGTCGATAATTTTGGTTAAGCGTTCATGAATCTATGAAATAAAGTACATTTTCGCTATAACAACTAATTCTAAATAAAATGAACAATATAGATGCAGTGTCTGCTTTTGCGATATTCGCATTACTTTAATAACGGTATCCCTAATGTATTGTAAATGAATTAGGCAAAGATGCGCACCACCAATACCACATCTATTTCATACAGTAAACTTAATCACGGTATCCAACTTGACAATATCTTACTTTATAAACGTCTCCCTCGATATATATCGAAAACGCATAAACTAAAAGATTTTAAAAAGTTTGTCGAACGTGTAGGAAGGAAAATTGACTGCAACGCTAACCCTAACTAAATTTGAAATATATATATATATATATATATATATATATATATATTTACTGCAGGTTTTTTTCTATACAGTACAAGTATAGCGATATATTAATTTTTTATATTAATTTTCTCCGAACTAGCCATTTCCTCGGTTAACAGGACACATGATTTTCAGAGGCAAGGCGCCGGGAAATTAGCTCTCCTTGACCTTATTTATTTTATGCCCTTGTTATATTGGCTTGCTCTGGTTCTTTTTATTATTATTATTTTCTTTTCATCTATAACATCAATATTTAACCTGGGACCGTGTTATGTTGCTTGATATCAAAGTAAATGTGATATCTAACAAGACCTTCGGAAGCCATTTGTCGAACTTTAAAAATATCTATGAAATTGTTTAGTTCTGGGGAAGGGGCATAGATTTTTTCAAACACATTTTTTGTTTCTAAAATATACAGCACTGTGACAGCTATCATGTAGTGAAATATTACTAATGGAATCAATATGTAACGTCGATCCAGCTACAAAAAGATCAAAGAAAAGGGAGACAATCCCGTATTTCCCATGTAGTTATAACTAACTGATTTTTTTATTTTTCTTAAATGTGTACAAGGGATCTGAACCGAATCGGATGAGGAAAACTGCATACTGTAAACGTGATTATTCTCATTCCATGCCCATAACTATGCATTTAACTGCAATGATTAATTATTACAATGTATTTGATGTTATAGCTTATATTAAGAATGTTAGGTAAATGTAACAAACTTTTACGCTCTTTTGGTACAATAGAATACACAACTTAGATATACCAACGGTCTCAAAACGAAAACCTATTGAGAATCCCTAACGGGGTGGGACCAGGTGTCCGGAAGGAGTTATTGCCCCCCTGTTAAAATGTCACACTCGTCGCAAATGTTCCATGGAAACCTCCTGAGCTCGGCGAAAAAGTCATTTGGTGAAAAGGTCATCAGTCACCTCGAGATCTGATTGGCGAAAGGTGTCACTATATATAGTCATGCTAAAACATACTCTCTTGCATTCCTCAAATGGGGACTTTATATTGTTTAACGGGATCCCCGTGTCGACCATAAAACTTCCTTAGTGATAATTTCACACGCTCAACAACGTATCCCTGTGAGAGAATATTGGCGAGTCGTTTGGCTCTCATAATAAAACATTCATAAGAGGAGCATGCCATGGCATAGCATATAAGTTGAGAAATGAAAACGCCAAAGGCGGGAGAAGACGAGATATTACTACTCAGGTACGGGAAGTTCATGATATGGAATTTTCACGATTGTCATATAGGTAGGTGTGAATTAGACCATCCTTTCCAAACAACAGACGTAAATATACTTGTAGGTAAGAAGCAGATGTGCTGCAATGTCCTCTCATTGTTTTCAAGCTCAAGAGGATACATATGGAAGAGGTTATTCTGAAGAGTTTCAGCTTTGGTCTATAGATATATCAAATGAATGATAAAACACAATCATTATTCGGGATTTCTTTATTGATTCTTGACTAAATTAATTTATTTCTTAAGAATATTATTCGATATTCCCACGATTATATCAACGTCCCCAATTTTTAATACTTTATAATGGCCTGTACAAAAAATCTACGTCCAATGTGTGTGAAGTTTCATATTTTAATACGTGACATCGCCTTAACTTAGGACAGAAATGCTTGTTGCTCGACGGGGGGCCTCGAACTGGATTCACATCCGAATGCAGTCTAACTCTATATTGTGGAACCGAACAGTCACTATTCGCGTTTAAATCATTAAAATAAAGACCAATTCGAACTTTCTGTCTGCGACTCTTACGATATAATCAACTAGCCGCCGTAAAGGGTCTAAAGAAAATGAATTTATAATTCAATAATAACATAATTTCAGGCAATAATTTTTATCCTTTATTTTTGGGAAAATATAAATTTCAGTTGAATTTTTTGCACAATATTACAATTCTCGCTTTATATTTAGAATTAGCAAATTTGGTTTCAATTAACATAGAAGTGTTTCTGATACCTGTTTGTTCAATGTATGATGGAGACGTAAAATTTCTAAATGCTTTTACAGTTCTCTATTATTGACAAACATACAGCTTCATTATTTTCATTGCGTCATTAATTTTATTTCTTTTACTACAGCATAACCACAAAATGAATAGAATCAAATTTATCAATAATTGAATTCCTTTAAAATACAAGTAATATAATGAACTATTTCGCCACGTGTTTTAAAAGCATTACAAATTCTGCCAAAAGAGGGATTGAAATATTTTATCGATGCAATTAGAAATGGAAATAAATTCATAAAATGTCCATTTATTTTCCTAAAATGCAGTATATATTAATGGTTATCTTGGGTGCATCATTTCTAGTTATCAGCAAAGTGGAGACAGGAAGTAGTTACACTAGTGACATATGTGTAATAATATATGCACAGAAATATACGCGCGCGCGTGTGTGTGTGTCCCTTTTGTGGTAGCCAAATGGGATGGACCTGGGTTTACTTTCGGATCACGAAAGAATTGCAATCTCTAATAAAATGCTTAGTTTCAACTTTTATCAAAATCAAATTTGGCATTTGAAGAAATCGGGGATAATAACTAATGAAAGGTCCAATATTGGTATAAATGACACAGGGGAAGAATCAACATCGATTTTATACTGTATAATTGTTGAACTTCGCAGGTAAAAAAAATCGTGTTGTCTTCATGGAATTTATTTATACGTATTGAATTTCCCGTATCCCTGATTCTAGAAAAAAGGTGCAATAGGGGTCCTGCACATTGTACAGTCACAACTTGTTTATAAAAATGCCACCAAGGGAACATGCAAACGTAGCTGTTATAGACAGGTGGCCTTTATGAAGAGGTTGATTCATTATAAAAGATAACAAATAACAAAGGTTATGTTTGAATAGCTTTTATAGGCAGGTGTCCAATATAAAGAGGTGGCCTTCAATGCAAGTCCGACTGTACTTCGTTCCTGTATTTTACCTCGTATATGATAGTTCTATTACCGTGTGGGTCTTGTATACAAGGTGGGTTTTCTATATTATTGTTCTCAAGGCATTGCAATTCATGACATTTAATTTCGCGGTATTCAATTTGACCTCCATTACATGTATAGCGAAATTAAAAATCCCGGCAATAAAAATACTCCAAACAATATTTTGACTTTTAAAATTTAAAATCACTTCGTAATACAGGGGCTTAGCTTTTGAAAAAAAAAATAGAGATGATTCTCGCCTTAAGAAAACCTCGCTTAGGAGACCACCTCGCATTTCAGACCACAAAATTTCAGTCTCTTGATAAATATCTAATTAGTACAGACCCTCAGATAAGAGACCATATTACTTATCAGACCACTTTGAGTCCTGTCAGTTAGGTGGTCTTAATAGCGAGGTTTCACTGTACGTGATTATACTGACTGTCTCTACGCCATGTAGCGAATCCTATTACCGGAGTTGTCAAGTTGCGACTGATAGTTCATACGTCAACTCTGTATAACCAGGTTATGATTTTCTTTGGCATTACAAAAATCTGTGATCATAATCTATTTTTAATCAGAATTGATAATTCTTTTTCTAGATTATTCTATTACGATAATAGATTACATTACTTTGTCTTCGTAGAAAATATGTTCTAAACAAGATCAGTGGATAAATTATTTATTCCTTATTCTCAGTGGGTTCAACAATTCTTACAGCTAAACGTCATGCTAGAGAAAACCTATAATAAACGTGCTTAATTCGTTCCTAGATGTGTTTTATCATGTGAAATTTGATGTCCGATCCCGATCCCAGATGCTTTTAAATGATCTATACGACGTTATGCTTGGTAATTATCCCCCTATTGAAAACACTTATTGGATTTTGGTTCAATTTCTGATTTTCATTTGCAGAATTATGCCTGCATTGGAGAAACCAAATGAATAAAATCGGGATGAAAGAAAATTCAAATTTATAAATATTTATGAAGAAATAGATTGTCTGGGATTAAAAACTATGCAAAATGTTCATTTTCAATGTATTTCACAATTTCATTTCATACATTTTTAAGTTCAGGTCACGTTTGAGTTCATTAGCACGACCTTCGTCACAAAACCGCAATATAGGGTTCGTGACCTTGTGATTGATGAAATATATTAGTTTTCACACAGACACAACCATAACTTAATATCAAAATAACTTTCAGTTAGATTAGATCTAGACCTGGATATTTGGACAGACAGGCCCAACAGGTAACAGAGCGGATAACAAGACTAGTGTAAAATGCGAAGTTGAAAGCGCATGAGCAAAATAGTTCCTTATGCGGTTAGTATGCGCACGTACTAACATTAGGATTCCCAAATTAAATGAATAAATGTAGGCATAATACACCAGTAAATATAAACTCAATTGGTTATAGCTGAGAGATATTTTAATGAAATACATAACATTCGAGAAATCAGGCTGGATATAACGCCTATTTCTCTGTTTAAAATTATGTTTGCATATGTATTCACCCGCGATACAGGTAATTTTTAGAGAGAAAAATGCATATAATTTGCATCTGTCTACGGAGAACGGTCTTGTGCATCAAATATTAGGCTTTTTACCAATAATTTGATTTTCCAGTTACACCATGTCGCTTTTATACCAGGAAATTACAAGCGACAGATGTCCTAGAAAATCCATCGTCGTAACACCGCGGTCCGGAATCGCTCTCATGCTCTTTCCTACCGTGGTCTCATGCGACCGAAATTTCTCGTACATACTTTTATTATTCATGAAGACTCAGCCAATGCGAGTAAACGGTGCTCGCATTCGTCAATCAATCAGATCGAGGCTTTTAAACAATTTTATAATTGTATTTGATCATGACTATGGAACAACTTCCGTTGTCGTCCAATACTACTGTGACGGGATAAACTGGACAGCACCTACTCCTTATAAATATTCATTAGCTACGAGAGATTTCGGTCGCATGAGACCACGGGTAGGAAAGAGCATAGCGATCCTGGACCGTGGTTTTACGACGATATAGAAATCTAACCTATGCATACGTTTATAAAGACAATGTTTACTAATTATGTTCGTGCCACGCCTACTTTGCTACGAGCAGCAATCACTTTAAGTCAAAATTATGCCCCGACTTTGAGATTCGATCAGAAAATCGGTCAGAATTTCGGCCTACAATAAATTATCCGAAAGACCTGGGTCCGAAGTAACCATTTACTCAATACATTGTCTCTGTGGTGTTTTTTTCTCCACGCTTTTAATTTTCGGTTACATGGTGGTGGTCAGTTTTTAATTATAAAGGAGAGAATCCGGTTACGGTGTATCCGGGAAAAGACCATCGGTCATCCGCAAGTAAACTGGCACAAACTTTCTAAAAAAATCAGCCTAACAGGTTCCAGCGGTGCTCGAGCCTGCGTTGACCAGAAAAGAGAGACTTTGTGGTTTAAAGTGCAATGCTCTAATTGGCACTCGGTCATGGAGTTCCCTTACTCAATACTCAAATTTAATACTGCTGCTGAATATTTGTGTATATTTATGGCATAGAATTGTGAAAAATGATGAAAAGTACATTTGAAGAAAATTTCAGAAATATCAAAAAACTGTGTAAGTATATTACCCAAATGTTAATGCCAGTCATATCCAAGGGTTTTACAAACAACTGTCTAGTCAAAATAGTAAAACACACCTTTAGCTTGAGTATTTTAGGTTAGTTAGGTGACTTCGGCTCCTGTCCCCGTGGGAGTCACCTTATTACTCGTAAGACGTGGTTGGATTCGAACCCGGGCTTTTTCCACGCCAGACCGTAATGTTTCTGTGTACATAAAATACCAAATGCCATCAAAACGCTAACAAAAATAAGAGGAAATTATATATAAATGGAAATTCCTTTAGCGACGACAGTCATGGAGAGTTTGTTGAAGATGTTTTCCGACTGGGTATAAGTTCCGTAATCCCAAAGGAACATACTTAATCGAACAAAACAAACAAATGCTTGATTTATAATATCTCGATATTAAGGTAATATGGTGTCGATTGCTTTTAAAGGCGCTATTGATTCCATCACAATGTATCATTAACTTCCATGAATGTTAAATAAATATTGGCAGAAGGAACGCATTGATACAATTAGTCGGAATTATGTTGAATAATGTCGATTACTTGCCTACGGGTAGGCGGACGCCGCGCAACGACGATGAAGAAAACAAGACTTAATTAAAGGTAATTAATCTAGCGGCTAAAACACTTTGATGATGTCTGTAAAGCGCGTCATCGATAGGGATCGTTTGCATCTGTTGTTTTTTTTTTTAGTATTGACATTTGGTTTTGTCCGGCGTTGTTGATACACTTGTTTTTTGTTGTTTTTCCTGTTATTGCCTTGTTTTCTGGACCCAGTTGCGCAATGCATTGTTAACTTTAACCTATGGTATGCCTATTTGTTTAGTATTGGTTAACTTAAAGTTGAATTTTAGAAAATATTGTGCAACCTAATCCTGAATGTTTAGCTTCTTTGATTGTTTAAATAAATATTTATTTATTTTTTTGGTAGAAGGGCGTTATCAAAATGCAATCATCGTGGAAGGGGAAATTCAGTTAGTTTCGTGTCTGTGGAAGGTGAAATCCAGTTAGTTTCGTATCTGTCAGTAGGTTTCGGTTCTCTGTGACCGAGTAGTAATCGAATAATTATTTGTGAATTTGAGCGATGCAATACGAGTGAATTAGTTAATCTGAGCTTTACAATAACTACCAGCTTCAACAATACCCTCAACTACGACACCGGAAGTAAATAATATTAATACACGAAAACAAAATAACATTGTGTTTCTATAACCACGTGCACGTTGAATTTGTGGTTATGAATAACGATAATAATACTACAGATGATCCAAATAACTTTTAATATTTTCGCACTGACGTTTGGTGGATCCCGGATTTTCCGTAATCACTCCAGTGTGTGTTCCGTACAGAGGCTTAAAACCTAACAATCTGTCTATAAAACATGAACACGTACAACATATGTAGCACTGTGATAATCCATTGAGAATGTTAATTAGAGTCCTTAATTGATATATATTCCTCAATTAAATGATTGAGACGTTTAACATGTCCATACAATTGGGATAAGTCTCTAACAGGTGGCAATTAAGATATAGCCTCATTAATAAGTATTGAACTCACACCGCAATAAATAAATAAAATGTTTACAATAACATGTACAGTTAATAACACTACTGAAATTACAGAAACTGGATAATTAAAGTTAAATGTCAAAATTGTCGAATTCTGAATTTAAATACACAACTTAAAATGTCCAAAAATTAAGGTATAATTTTGCTTGGTCACATTTTGCCAAATCTCAAACCGGAAGTTATCAAAACCGAAATCGGCGGAAATGAGAGTAGAAGTTCTCTACCAGACCTCACATTAAATCGTGTAGGATACTTTTAAGAATCAATTATCTGTACGAAAGTTTGCGTCACTTGAATTTAACGTAAAACGCCATCAGCTTCTTTTGAACCGACAGCCGAAGACTCGAAGACTGTATGTTTTGTTATGCTCCCTCTCGAATATTCACTTTATTGTTAATATCTGTATGCCCTAAAAGGGGGGGGGGGGGCATATCAATATTTGATAGCCGTGGATACAAACATTTGTGATTTTCAGAAAAGACTGCAAAAGGACAAGGGAAGATTACACTTTTACGTTCTTAACTCCGAAACAGCGGTCATGTTGTCTGCGCTAGCTTTAAGATTTCATCTTACGGAAGGTCAAGGAATGTTGCTCATAGTATGTACATTCCAATTTGCGATGAATAAATAATTGTGATATAAACCCGATCCTCTGGGAAAACGTATTGTCACGTTAAGAAACATGACAATATTCAAAAGAGTTTTTATTGTCGAAATCCATAGAACCATACGGGTCTTCTAATTTAACATCGCACAGGAGCTCGAACGCTGACAGGGCAGCGGAAAAATTGTTTCTAGTAACGACACGGGGAGCATTAATTATACATAGGATATGAATTAATATTCTAAAATCTCCACATCAAATAATCAGGAAATGGATTAGTACACAAATAACTGTCAGGTGTAATTATATTAATCAGACATGTAATTCTCTGTACTAACTTTTATTATGATTTATATAGCGGTGTTTGTAGATTAATTTGTGATAGAAAAGAGCTGGCTCCAACTTTTATCGCAAGTCACGTTCTCTGTGTGTGCGATTACTAGTACAACCTACAAATGATTCAGTATCGATGAGTTTAAAACATCGTTTATCGAGGTGATGTCCCAAGCGTTCCGATGTTTTTCACAATGCGCAAGTCCGTGAATACAGTGACGTATAGCGAGACCTGCGAATTGACCTATCGCCAAATGCCCAACACGGTACCTTTTGGCAAACTTTTCAATTATGACGTCATAATTAAATTGCCAGTCAAACGCTTGTGTCATTATGACATTGCAATCTAATGACGTCAAAAAGCACATTTGACAGCCATGTGTCAGACACTTGGCAAAAGATCAATTCAGTGACACACTTTCCGTTAATTTCTTCGGTTACGGCTTAATATATCATAACTGTAAAAACATCAATTGGAGTTTTCACTAAAACTGAACAGTTTCATATCGTTTTATTCTTTACTACAGAACTTATATGTTTCACTGGCATTTCGGTGTCTGCCACTTTGAAGGCATAGCGTCTATGGTTACTTAGTATTGCCAAAAGTAGTACAGTGGAACAATTACGGAAATCACTGTACCGCAATAGATAACCGACAGTTCCGAAGTGCCGAGCATAGGCCAAAAATTGAAGCTCTTTACCGGCATTTGGTGACGTCTCCATATAAGTGAAAGATTCTTGAGAGGGACGTTAAATAACATTAAACAAACAAACCGAAGAGGTTACGGTTACGCCTATGGTATATTATATAAGGTCAAGGACGGTTACACGCTGTGAGGAGTGTGGGTATATCCAAGCGAAAAAGCGACATCTAGTGACAATCAACGCCTACTGTTTGGGATGTCAAAATCTGGGTTTTTTTCAATTAAGTTTGTTATAAGCTAGCCTAACAAAACGTCATCTGACTGACTATGCATGCATTTCAGTTCGAAATGTATTATTTACAAATAAAAAACAAAGTGCTCGTATCCACCACAAAATAGGAAAGCCTCAGGCATGAATCTATACATTTACTGGCCTAAGACTTTATAGCACAATTGTCTAAATAAATCATATTTAACATAATTCATTTATTTTATTTTTTGCTATCGGCGAGCGTTCAACTTGGTCAAAATTGCAAGTGTAAAGGACTTAAACCAAGGTTCCAATTCAAGGTGTCCATGATAATTCATAGAATCCTCGCTGCACTGAGTCAACGCATGGCACAACACAAGTCGTCAAACGTTATCGCTTTTCATCCATGATTACTCCTAACGCCTCCACGCTTGATGCAAAAACCAACAAGAATACAGTAACAATTGCTGTAGTGTGCAAGTCATAAACTGTTTAACATCCGGTTTGCAATATGGCCGCTTAAACCTAACAAACGTCCTAGGTAGTAATGTTTGTCCCAGAATGTTACACCATTAACTTTATAAACAAGACCCTAGTACATAAGTGTGTTGTGAGAGGATTTAAACATATACATTTTATAAGTAGATGTCTGGCCTTTTTTTAAAGTTACTACTGAAATTGATCCTAGCAACGAAATAACGTTGCATGAATATTCCTGTTACTGTCAGCGTAATTAGATATAGAAGTGTCAACGAAGTAAAATAATCCATTGCACAATTGGGGTGCTTGGTAACAAACGGATTACATTGTAATACGAGCAGCAAGTTGATTATCAATCGCACAGAAACGCTTATACGTTCTGCTCCCTTCCTATATACACTATATTTATTTATATATCATTTTTGTTCCTTTATCATGAATATTTCATGAAAGTTCATTAACTATTTATCCGACATTTTTATTGTTTCTCGCGCCACTACTAGTATTCTGGTTTCGGTATCGTGGTCTTTACATATATTCAGTTCATGTACATTAGATAGAATTCTATATTTCAGAACAAGTGTCATTGTCGCAATGGGTTTCCGTAGATACGTTATATATTTACACCGAATTTGAGGTAAACCTGATGTTTGGTGACGGATGTATAGAATATTTTAATAATTCTGCATACACTTTTAAATTAGTAAGGATAGAATTTAAAATCTGATTGTACAAAATAGTCAGTATGCACGATGGATACATCTAGTCCAGCCAGTTAGCATAATTGATAATTGTGATTTGAAATGCAGCTTTAGTTATACCGATATTGTTTTCATTAAAATTAATGATAATAAGAATAATAATAATCAAAATATATTTTGATTTTGTCATAATGGTTAGTTTTAACTTTTAACATGCACGAATTCTCTCTCTCTCTGCGCGTGCGTTTGTGTGTGAAATGAATGATGCCTTGAAGACACGTCAACTCGCGCAGAAAGTGTTGTTTCCGGTTCCGTTCAACTCGAAGTCTCAATACTCTATGTATTCTTCCTATCGATTCACCACATGCTCCGAGATGGTAAAACAGGTTTTCCCCAAATGTCAGATACCAAGCATCAATACCTCCTTACAACTGTTTCAATGAACAACAACAAAAAAATGTATACTGTGAAGCTTGATATGCTAAAACTTAGTTTAAAAAGAGAAAACACGAGATTACTTATTTTCAACGCCTCAAACAGCAAGTTGATTTAAATCAATAAAATTAAATACAACTTTTCAAAATTAAATGAATCTGTTTTGTTCATAGAAAATACCAATAAAACGATAGAACGACTTTTTATGCGAACCCATTTAAACAGGTTGTATGTAGTTCTATCATATATAACAGTATCATGTCTTCACTGTTTGATTAACGAGGCGTTACACCAAAGAAAGAAAACATAATTTCACCTTTTTGTTTTTGTTTTTTGTTGTTGTTTTTTTTTTTTTTTTTTTGGGGGGGGGGGGAATCAAAATTGAAAAATCATACTAGTATTCGCCTACTTAATTTTGTAAAGTTCCGTTAATGTATTGTTGTTTAACGTCCCACTCAAAAATCGTTCACTCATATGGAGACATCGCCAAATGCCGGTGAAGGGCTTCAGATTTTAGCCTATGCTCGGCACTTACGGCCATTGAGCAGTGAGGGTTCTTTATCGTGCCGACATCTACTGTGACACGGGACCTCGGGTTTTACTGTCCCATCCGAAGGACAGAAAACCATTTTAAAGTTCTATCTACGATGTTTTATATTATTAACTACCAAAAGGCAAATCCTAGAAAGCGAGCGTTTGAGGACTCGGTCATTGTTCTTCGGTAAAATAACGTTAAATTAGTCGGGTTAGGAAAACCGCATTCAAATTTAATGTTATTGCATGTAGTGATCTTCCGCAATCGGTTGAATTATAATTGAAAGAAAAATGGCGTCTGCTCCAAACGCAATATATCCGGTTCCTGTACATGTTTGACGAAAGTTTTTGAATCGTAAATATGTACACTTCATTGACATATGTTTCCCTCTCTTTGCTCGTTAATAAAAGCAGGAAACACGAAGCATCGAGCTCGGATATGGGTTAGGCCTAAGACTGTTTGAAGAAATTTGTGTAAGTTTTTCAGTCTTAACCCTTATAATAGATTTCTTTAAACAATAGAAAAGAGCATGCCATCAAGATATTTAGCGCTGGAAGGGTTACGTCGTCAAGCTCACGGCATAAGAAGTATATAAAAATTATTACAGTTCTATCGGACAATACCACAAAAATGACACCCATCCATTTAATCCAAAAACAATCAGATTTCTCTAAACTGAACTGTAACCTACAGTACTAACAAGATAATTGATTTGTCCTCCGATCTGCCAAGGTTGACTCCAGTTACCGGCTAACTTGGATAGTGTCAGAAAAAAAACTACCAAAATCTAATAAAATGATGTAAAATAGATAATAGAGAAGGCGGAAGACTATAAAAAAAAACCCGTTTTACCCGAAGCTCTGGAATTGTAAATATGTATCTCCCAAAAATCATGCGAAACGGCTAAAAAATAAATATCTCTTTTTTCAGTTTTGAGCTCAGTATAAACCGAATAGCATAAAGGTCACATCTTGCTACAACAGATTTGAACTTAAAACAGCATTTGAATCGACTGATTGAAAAAAATGATAACACAGAAATGATGCTAGATAATTATATATATATATATATATACACCCTTTGCCACCGAGTGACAATAATTCTTGTCAACTGATCTACCGTTTGCAAACTAGAGAAATATATCTTCATTCAATAGTTACACGCCTAAAATAAAGTTGAATGTAATCTATTCCTATATCAGTACCTCTTTCAGAAATATCCCTCTGTATTTTCTTTTTTCCTATAGTAAATAAGACATGGTGATACAGTACACCACCTGTTCACGCGCTGGTCTATCTATGAATAGGTAAAATTTGTACTTACCTATAACGTATCAAATGCAAATATTACACTATCATTCCATGTAGTGCCAGAGCAACAAGTTCTATATCCCGTACGATTGACATTTGGAGTCGAAACTCCCCAAAGCACAGACGTCTTTATCAGCGATAGGGACGTCTTCTCCTGAGTTAATCTACAAGTAAAACGAAATTGTCATCCGAAATGTTTGCGAGAAATCCCTTGGAAATAAGCTTAGCATCGACAAACAACAGCATGCATCTGGTTCTCGCCACAGAGGATAGAGAATGAATTATTAATAATGATACACAAAGCTTTTATCGCCTTCATCTTTCGAACCTTTACCCAATGTCATCCAAGAGCACTATTCCATAATTTTACTTTAAAATTAGATACCAATCAAAGTCTCGAAAGAATTGACACTAATCAAATATAAACCATTCCGGCGTCATTATCCGGTTTTTATTTTTCGCTTCCAAACCGATTAATAGTAAAGTGTTTATAAAAGCCAGATTGCTACTTCAGGGAGCGAAAGTTATATAGTATGACAGTTATTTTGTTTCGCATTTTATGCACTGCAAATCAATATGCGTACTGTTTAAATTGTTACTTTTGATGGGACTGTGTCTGGAACTAGTAAATATAAACCGAACCCAAGATACATTCCTTGTTAGATGTTTTATTGCCTTCGACACATTGTTGTCAAATGTATCAAACAGACTGTACAAGAACGATAAAACTGAAAAAGAAAATTGTTGATCGAAGGGAAAGACAAATTAAATACGGATCGCTCCCCAAGAGATGCGGACCCACTGTAATAAAACGTTTTGATAAGGAAACATTGAAAATTTATAAAATAAAAAGTCAAAGTCGGACTTCCTCGGCTAGTAGGTTTTGCCGATTAAATAAAAATATTGACACTAATCTTTTAATCTTAAAGCAGAGTTCTAGGGTATATGAGTAACTAATTTATCCATGCCCATGACACATGAAATAAATCATCTCTGTGAAATGTTCACAATTATTTATTTCATACGAAGGTACAACATGGCACAGTCTGACGCAGCCGCCATTTTTACTTACAAAAACGAAAAAGATAGAATAGGAGCATTAATATTCATGATCAGTTAGTAAAATTCGAAAAGCGTGTTTTCCTAGTATCTCGGGTATTATCGTACGCTATTTATAGGGGAAAGAAGGCGGAAATAATTGAAAGTTGATTCCCTTCACCATCGCTGTTTTTAGGACTATAAATGAATGCTCCCAAGGCCTAATTTGTTTCAATCGTAAGGCTTAGCTGGTCCCCGTCTGACTATGCCAGTATGATCCGATGAATTGTTGAATCTGATTGGTCAAGAGTCTTATCGGCCAATAAAATTACGCGTAGTATTCCACAAAAATAGCACTAAGTCTTCAAGCTGTATAAATGCATTTTATGCTACTAAATAAGAAAGTTTTAGGCTAAGCCCTATCGCAAATAAACAAGACCTTCTACAGATTGACAAAGTATTTTTTTTTTTTTACAAACCGGCTCAGAGTAGACGTTTGATGTTGTATACGTTGCCATGAAACAAAGTAACGTCAAATCTCGTTAAAATCCCCCAGACAGATTTCTGCCCGAATGAAACTGGGCCGTATTGATTGTTTTAGAGCGAAGCGGAAATGCAACCGGGTACCAGTTTATCGTAAGGCTAGACATTCTCGTACGAAATCTTTTTTTTATAATTTAACTTGAAATGGTAAACAAAATCTATCTAATGAAAAAAATATAGGATGTACTTTTTCTGTTATCAATGGTTTCAGTATAATGTTTTTATTTTGATTTGTTTAATAGACCTTTTAACGATAACGGCGTTCCTACAAATTCCACCGGCGCACAAACAGTTCCGGACGGCATCAAGGAGTTTCGTGCCCAAAACGCTTCGTACCCGAGACAAAAAACTACCCGTTGAAAGACAAATCGTATCCTGTGTATGGTTTGACTATCACTGGGTACGATTTGTTTTAGGTACGACCGTTTTTGTTCGCAGGTGAAATTAGTGGGAACGCAGTTATCGTGAAAAGGTCTTTGTGACTCGGAATGATAGACAACCGAAGTTAATGGCTGCGTTTCTGCGGTCTACATTTTATGTCGACAGATGTGCGGTGGCGTTTAGTTCTTAAAGGGGCATTATCTGCGAGATTTTTTTTCAAACATATTCCTTTCCTTTTTCACTAGTAAGATTAATATAGTAACAAAAAAGAGATATACACAGGCATAAAAATTCTGAAACTCCCATATATTTTGTGCAATTTGTGTTGTAGTATTGTTGTTTAACGTCCTATCCAAGAATCTTTCACTCATATGGAGACGTCACCTAATGCCGATGAAGGGCTTCAAATTTTGGCCTATGCTCGACTTACGGCCATTGAGCAGTGAGGGTCCTTCAGCGTGCCGACACCTACCGTGACATGGGACCTCGGTTTTCACTTTCTCATCCGAAAGACAGAAATTTGAGAAACCCAGTTTGGCAATTATTCACTTGCCTTTTGTATAGCTCGTATTTGTTATTGTACAGCAAGTAGAAGTTGTAACAATAGAAAAAATCGAAATATTTATTTATTTTTCTTTTTTTTTGGGGGGGGGGGTGTAAATACAGTTAATGTCGCTTTCATAGTGTCAATGCTAACTTTCGAACTGAAAATGTAAATGTGCGCACTTAAAACATTTAAATTAAAAAGTTTTTGTATGATGAAAATTTATATGATGAAGCCTATCAAGTACTATATTACACCAAAAACTAAACTCAAACATAAGTGCGAATTTAGGAATAGTTGCCATACGAGTACGTATGTAGTCATTTATTAATTTCCATAATTGTACATATTATTTTCGAATACGAGATAAGCCTTTCCATATTAACCGCAATCTAAAAAGGAAAAAACATGAAGTTAGTAAACATGTGTTATTTGAGGATCGCGATGAATGTATATGTTTATGAGAAACCTGAAAACTTTTTGCCAGGATATACATAATGTACATCATTTATCCTCTAAAAAGTTAGAGGGAGGGTGGGAGGGAAAACTTACACACCCTGCTGAATACTCGTATGAGGCTCGATTGAACTTCAAGACTCATAAAATTCCGTGCAATTAAAGAAAGAGACCGATATACCTGTAGAATAGGTATGATATCCAATGGAAAAGATTATTTTTAAAAAAACAATAACACGTGATTCCCAAAATAGAAACACGTGTTTTGAGTAAACATTATAAATACATGTGTGTGTGTGTGTGTACTAGTCCACTGGTGATTAGTTTTCGTGTTTCGCACGAGTGGTCAGCTAAACCTTTAATTGTGTCCAAAGTAACTTAATATTCCCTACTGTGTTTTGCCCTTGTCAATAGAACTATGGCTCCTCTTCACAAAGCAGCCGGTGGTAGGTTGGTTTCCTGCCCTTCGGATGAGACAGTAAAACTCGAGGTCCCGTGTCGCAGTAGTTGTCGGCACGTTAAAGACACCCTCACTGCTCAATGGCCGTAAGTGCCGAGCATAGACCAACATTTGAAGCCCTTCACCGGCATTTTGTGACGTCTCCATATGAGTGAAAGATTCTTGAGTGGGACGTTAAACAACGACAAACAAATCTCTTCACAAAGAAAAAATAAATATAAGCATTCCCTTGTTAAATCCTAAACGAAAGAATTGTAGTCACCTTGAGGATCCGAGATCTAACCGTAGACGCAAATTATCGGATTCCCTCCCTGTTCTTTCCAAGTGAAGATACTTTAAATCTACAACTTTCCAGAGGTAAAAACTGTAAACCTGAATCAGATCATACAATCAACTGTAACAAATCCAGCTTTTTTAAAACTCCTGTCTGACTCGATAAAAAATTTAATTATACCCAGCATACAAAAAGTCATAAAGAAAGCAATCAAACCCTTGCTGAATCAAATTTAGACACAGGAACATCACATAGCCATACTACGTGATGATGTGGAAAGGCTCAAGACCGCTAATTTTGACCTTCAAAATGAAATTTGTGTGATCTAACTGACAGTGTTGATGAAATAGAGCAATGTGGCCAGAGAAATTCGCTCCGTTTTTTACAACGTACCTCTATCAGAAAATGATCTGCAACACACCGATACGGTCGTGGTGAAAATCGTAAATGATTTCCTAAATACACCACAGGTAAATGTATCCATAAATGAGGATGTCATTAACCGCTCCCATATCATTTGTAAGATCAATCGAGCTGGGGGGAGCCCAAATTATATGTAAATTCACAAATTGGAAAATGAAGAATAAAATTTATAAATCAAAGTCACGGCTGAAATCAAACCCAAATGAGATTTTTATCACAGAAGATTTGACGAGGCCAAGACAAGCACTAATCCAACGCTTAGGGCAGCTAAGGAAAGATGGGTCAATCACATCCTTTTGGACCTTGGACGGAAGGATTTTTATTAAGAAATCAGAACACAGTCCAAAATCAATTATCCGCTCAAATGAGGACATTGATAGTCTATAGATTGCATGTGTCACTACATTACTGCGAACTTGAACTTTTCAAACATATGGTCGATGTATATACATCTAATGGTCTTTTGAATTATATCGGTATTTTTTGCTGAGTTGTTGGTTGTATATTAGTTAAAATCTACCAAAATAGTTTGAGTATGATTAGTCACTTGTATACAAGTATTTTCTCCTCATATTCTAACCCTTATCTCCTTGATATTCCTTGGGGTGATAGTGTGTTTAAAGATATGTTTCATATTTATATATATGTTACGTTTATTCGTTGCTATTCAGTACTATTTATTTTTAGTTCTTTGTTTTGCGTTTAATTATCCTTTAAGCTACATGCAGTACCTGAAGTCTCTATTATACCGACAAAATAATTCATGGTAGTCAAAAGACATATAAAACTACTGAGTAACTGTATATTTCTTATAGTCGCAACTTTATTTGTATTTATTTTTTCTTGGAAAAGGGAAATCAGGAATTGTAGATTCACAGCCATATATTTATACAACCATGTTTATATTATAGGGAAAGGACGTTACTAAGTTGTATAACTTGTGTCCAATTCCCTTTTGATTATTATCAAATAAAATATGTTTAAACTTAACCCGCCAACATAAAATGCTAGTCATCCTTACTAAATCGGTGGAGACGACACACAATAAAACAAGGGCCGTTTACCTATTTATATATAAGTGAAAGATACAGTTGGCATACGAAAAGTTAAACAGAAGTCCAGCCGACAAATTGTGGGAGCTTAAAGTGAAATTGTAAGACTTGGGAACTTCATTTGTTTGATTGTGTGTGTCCTTATCATGACGTCGGAGAGCATTTCCGGAAGTGGACGTGTCTAGATAATCTAACCATTTTATCGAGAAGTGAAATAAATACAACGGCCAATCACAGTTGCTGTCTTATACACAAATTAAATTATGTACACATATTGTAAATTTATATGACTTGTTCATGTCTGACATTCCAGTGGGCATGAAGAATAAAATAACCCGAAACTGAATCTGGAAGTGAACTGACAAACGTCCTCGATGATCAGTCAGCCTCGTTTCCAGCTAGGACTACAATTGAGAGTGAGCCGGCCTGGCTCAGTCGGTAGCGCGCTCGACTCTTGATCGTGAGGTCGTGAGTTCGAGTCCAGCAGGCGGCAGGTTGGTTTCCTGTCTGTCGGATTAGACAGTAAAAACCAAGGTCCCGTGTCACAATAAGTGTCGGCAAGTTAAAGAACCCTCACTGCTCAATGACCGTAAGTGCCGATCATAGGCCAAAATGTGAAGCCCTTCACCGGCATTTGGTGACGTCTCCATATCAGTGAAATATTCTTGAGTGGGACGTTAAACAACAATAAACAAACAAGTGAAAGTCGTTCTGGTTTAAAGTGCGATGCTCTGATCTCTTCCCAAGAAACCTCGCTATTTATTCATGTAATATATATTTACTTATTTATTTATCTAATGGAAGGCAGATTTTTCTTGTCAAGCCTAGATTGAAAGTAAACGGAGTCATTTAGACTCTTATTTTTTTTTTCTCGAGGGAGCGAGATACAGAGTATGTATTGATAAATTGATCGGTGGGTGGCATGACGTAATGATTATAAAACCAGTGACGAATCAATTTAGTCGAGCCGGTTTCTCAGCTGTGGATGTCGTGTCCACTATGCTTAAAACTGTTTATTGCCGAATTTCATAAGCTTCTTAATACCTTATGTCATTTTATCACGAATTATTTCTGTAAACTGAAAAAAATAGTATTCATCAAAAATGAATTCCACAGAAAGACCAGACAGAACAAGAATTAAAACATCTCAGTACGCAATCGATGCATGTAGGGATATGCCGAGATTATCAGTTTTTATGGTTTTTCTTTTGTTCTGGAAAGAATACTTGTCGTTCATCGGCAAGTAATGGCCATTGGCATAATTTGGCAAGAAAATAAAATTCTGAATAACTACCTCGTGATCTTTAAAAGAGCATTTTTAATATTACTAAGTACTTTTTGAAAGGGTACCAGTTACTAATATCCACGATTTTTCACAATATGGGGGAAGGGAGGGGGGGCTCTCCTTTGCCGAGTGATTGAAGCATCAAGCTATAAAGCAATATGAGCTATCGGCGACGGCAATGTTTCTTTTTCAAAACGTTTAATAAACATGCACTAAACCACTCAAATACAATTAAGATTTTCAAGATTTTTCTACATCTACCATGATTTAAACCCGTATAAATCCTAGTTTTCGCGCATGGGCTACTGTATTGCAATACAAAGATTCTCTTACGTAGTCGTAATTATATGCAAGTGACCTCTAGGTCAAACACACGGAAGACCTTAAGTTTACCATGCATATTCAAATATCTGTTATATATGAAGCCATACCCGAAAGCACGGTAATTATTTTTCAAATACAATGTCGCATGAATATGAAATAAATACAAAAACTCACATCCGATTCTGTCTTCAAATCGCTCGTGCTTCTTTTACAATCGATTATGTCCGTAAAAATACCGAAAGCTAATTTGTGATGGCTTATTCAAGGTATCATTTACCTTATCATTTATCGACGGGTTATAAATTTGTTCAAATAAATACGCTTCTTTTAACCACCACGAGATCAAATATTACAAAAATCTTCTTGTAAAATTTCCGCCTACGACAGTTTATATTTCTATAATATGTGGAAAATATAGTAAATGAAACAATTTCAAATTGATTTTTAAAGTATTTAAAAGATTTTTTAATGTTTTACACTTGAATGGAAATGCTGTCTAGTAGACACGCCCTATTCATATGACCTATGTTAACCCTACTTCGGCAGTAGGCCTACTCACTGCGCAACCGTCATTTGTTTACAGATGAGAAAATGGCGGATAGAGGAAAGTCATCACGTGGTAAAAAGGGCTCACTAATTCTGTGAGAAAACATGTTCAGGCGAATTATAACAAGTCCACAATAAATATTAGAGGCGAATGCGATCGTTGGTGTAAATTAAAAGACCTTTCATTTGATGTCTGCAAAGTCATGTCAAAGTAGCAAAATCTCTCATAGACAGGCTTGTGTTTATCTGGGTCATTTTTACCGGATTTGTATCTGTGTCCTGGACATTCTATTGATTAATACTTTGGTATCTGAGATTATTATATTCACACACCTTGTAGTCAAATCTCGGCAACTCTCGGAACACATACACGATGCATAATTAATGTGATTACCACACAGTTCAACATTATTTAGGGATTATTAACACTTCTACGATTTATGTTAAACATTTCATCGGTATTTATGGAATTTTTAACTATGATCTACCTTTCATCTTAGTAACTTTTGATCTTTCTCGAAATTATGTCAAAATCGTAGTTACTATCACTTTAAAATTGAGACCATTATCAGAAGCTTACATTCAATTTGCCTCGACCAATCATCAATTAAATCTGGAGCATGTGACTGTGTATCGAAGGTTGAGTTTCGATCCTGTTTAGACAGTAAACAGGGTTGAAACCAAACCTTCGATACACAGTCACATGTTCCACATTTTATTGCTGATTGGTCGAGATATGTGAAAACCTGGGCCTCTTAATTAGATCAATAGAATCGTACGTGTTGCGTGGATACGGAAATCTCCATCGAGTGGTAAGAATCTTGTTGTCCAATCTTGTTTTCCCGAGCCGGATTAAACTTCCGGATTGTTATCACGTGCATTATTAGTTATTATTTTACTTCATATTTTCAGCTGGATACCTAACTATATAGTAAAACACATTTGCAGGATATATATAAACAATCATATATAACGAAACATGAGAAATGTATTACATATGATTGTATCTATATAAGGGATATATTGGCGTGATAAACGATGATTTAATTATATTGCGTATGTATCTGCAGTGAAACTTGTATATAAAGACCCCCACCTTCGAGACACAACAAAACCAGTCTTTATAGGGAGGTGGTCTTTATATAAAGAGGTTGATCTGTACACTAATGGTAATATTGGGGACAGCAAAAAAAAAGTTTTTTGTGACCAGTTGGCTTTATACACAGGTTTTCGCTAAAGCAGGTTTGGTTTTACTGTATATAACAAAATATTGGCGGGCTAATCACAAAGGCTTGTAAAACATATGTATCTATATAACAAAATATTGGTGAGATAATAATATAAAACGAAGAATTGTACTATTTAATATAAGAAAAATATTGGCGGGATAAAATTATACAATCAAATAAAATTGTGCTATCAGAGACATATATAAACATACGTGTTATACTTGTCTCCGAATACCAAAAGGAGTAATTTAATACAAAAATCATACCTCAAATCAGTTGATATAAAATATTAATAATAAGACATTCATGTATCTTAAAAAATCTAATTCCGGGTTGTCACACAAGCTGAAGAGAAGGCTCTGACTAACTATATATATTGACCTGTTCAAACATGTGCCACGGCCTATCAAAATACAAAAGCTTGCCTTTGATCATGCAAGGGTCAACACGAAAGACTATCCGAAAGTATGGGGTGAGTCCACAAGCATTGCAAGGGCTTTTGGTTTCAATCGATAGAGTATTGGGCCCTTCTTTGAGTTCTAAGTATGATGACATTCCGTTTGAGTCTCCGAAGTTATACATAATAAACTTATACTAAAGTAATATTTGGCACTGATAACACTATTTAAATTCCAAAGTTTTCTAAAGCTAAGTTAATTATCTTTTTTAAAGTGGTTACTTTTAGACGGATTTCGTCTATACATTTAGATTTATTATTTGACCTTGCATGATATCACTTTCTCTTTAGAAAATAAATATACATTTTAAACTGGATGAAGTCTAATTGACCGAAACGATCGTCTTGAGCACTATAACTTTTTTTTCTTATGTTTATAATATGTATAACCACTAGTCGTTCCTAGTGCCTGGTATTTCGGTACCAGCTGATAATCTTATACTAAAGTAATATTTGGCACTGATAATCTATCATAATTTGGTATTATATATATAATATTTAGAATATGTTGCTGCATATGTACTTCGGGTACGACACTTCCACCAGCATGCACCTTTCCCAGGGTAAATTACAGAGACCATATGCTGAATGGAGCACCAAATGGCAGTTTGGGTATAGCAACCCCATCTGGTTGGATGAATAGTAAACTACCCCCCTTGTCTTGAAACATTTCATCAAAACCATGAATGTTTCAAAATCCACTCCATCCTTGTTGTTCAACGACAATCATGAATCTCATTGAGTAATAGAAAAAGTTGATTTAGCCAAACAGAATGGACCTATCATTCTTACTAAATTGTAGCCAGAAACTTCAGTCGCTAGATGTTAGTGTTTATGGACCATTCAAGAAACACTGCAATGTTGCCTGTAACGATTAGATGTTAAGCAACCCTGGCAAAGCAATAACTATATATAATGTTGGCAGATATTACAAAGCCCTTACAGCCTCAAATATAGTGTCAGGTTTCAAGAAGACCGGTCTAGTATATTGTGAAATTTTCTCTGATGACGAGTTCCTATGAAGTGTTCCAACTAGACCTTTAATAACCCTCCACTAGGTGTGGATCTCAACCCAGTCAGGCCGTCAATCAGGATCCTCAACCCTACACCTGCAGTGGATCTCGACCCAGTCAGACAGTCAATCAGAACCCCCAACCCTACACCTGCAGTGGACCTCGACCCACTCAAAACGCCAATCAGGATCCTCAACCCTACAGCTGGACTGGATCTCGACCCAGTCAGACCGCCAATCAGGATCTCCGACCCTACACATGCAGTGGATCTCGATCCAGTCAGATCGCCAATCAGGATCCTCGACCCTCCACCAGCAGTTGATTTCATCCTAGTCAGACCAAAAATAAGGACCCCAACCCTCCATCAACGTGGACCTCAAGCTAGTCAGGGACCCCCAACCTATCACCAGCAATGGATCTCAACCTAATCAGGACCCCCAATCCTATACCAGCAGTGGTTCTCGACCGAGTCAGACCGCCAGTCAGGACTTGGACCCTCCACCAGAGTTGGATCTCAACCTAGTAAGGCCACCAGTTAGGACCCCTAAACTTCACCAGCAGTGGATCTCAACCTAGTCAGGACCCCTAATCCTCTACCAGCAGTGGGTCTTAACCCAGTCAGACCGCCAGTCAGAAACCCCAACTTTCCGCCAGCAGATATTGTACATTGTCTAGTCAGATGTTTAACTCATTAACATGTAAGCCTCTAGCATGTCAGATATCACTTAAAGTTGTCTGTCCCTATCCAAAAGCATCCTTAAGAAAGTCAACGAACAGAAAAAAAATAAAGATCACTATAATCACTGATACACCACTAGAATTGCAATATCTTCAATTGGAAAGAGGCTGAAGTCTGGAGTAACTGACAAGAAAGTTTGTAAAAAGGCATTTTTTGACAACAAACGCACACACAAAATACTCAGCAGGTCTGATGAAGAAGATGAAGATTTCTCCTTACAGTTTCAAGTAAAAACACCCCAATAAGGTGATTATGTTCTTGCCTAATGCCACAGGAGAAGAGTATCGTGTACTACGTCGGCAAGATTCTTGATGGCAAAGACTGTGTGGCGACTATGAATTTCTCCGACGCTCTAAATAGCATAAAAATTCTTACGCGTTGCGTTTGTTTTATCAGAGCAACAAGAGATCACCTATGTTGAAGAACATGTCATTCTCGGTTTTTACCTGCACCTGTTCCACAAGCAAGAGGCAAAAGGGGATAATAGCCTTAAAGTGTCAACTTGGATGGTTTTAAGGGAGAATAGAGCCTGATTACTTAGTCGGCTAAATGTTTATTGCTTATTTGACTTATATTTTAGGACATTTTTCTATGTGTGGTTTGGTTTACAGTAAATGACCCATGAAGCCCAAGTGGGTGGTCCAAGGGTCCCACAATAAAGAACTCATGAACCATCTACACCAGTGTAAAAAATCAATAAAAACAACAACAAAATATAAAACTAAGAGAACTATCTCAAATGTTTACAAAATGAAATCAGATTTGTACATATTGCCAATTGCGAGAAATATCTAAAAATGAAAAAAAGTGTTCTATGGATATCCAGACTCCCCTATCATTTATTCTCTTTACTAGGTTCCGCTAATCTTGCACTTGACAACTTGGTTATTATAAATAACACACGTCGAAAACGATTGTAAAAAATGACTAACCAAGCTCCAGCCTTCTAATATTACAAGAATCTTGAATTTCATATTATGAGTAAACAAAAAACTTCCAACATCAGTACAAAATAATTCTAAGATAATTAACTCATCGCTCTATTGAATGATGCGATATTATACAAGCTCAATATTGGTTCATCTGCTCGACTTCAAACAAACCGAATGATCAAATCTATTTCTACATAGATATTGATCAGTTCGTGTAAACTTTACGCAACAGACAAGATTTTCCTTTCACTATTCGGCCAATCAACCGATAGTATTCCGTGTTTCTGAATTCGTAAACGAACACTCCCCCGAGGATCAGATTCAAATTGGTGGACAATACTGGCTGTTGATTGTTTGTGTACGTATGTGAAGCGGAAAATGATATCGGACTGGTCAGGGCGTCTGTTTTAATTTTATTTCTGCTAATGAATAATGCATTTATCATAATTGGTGAATATATCTGCGATAATTATTGTTAAAAAATTTTTATTGTAATTATCATTTCTTTTCATTGTATTTATTTACATTTTAAAAAAAAATATTGGACATTGACATTGCTCATTTATGTGTGCATGTTTGTAAAATACCGTATAAGAAATTATGGATGTGGTCAAAATTGTGATTGTATAATGATTATTTGATACTTATTGAGTCAGTATCCTGAAAGTTATTCAATTCAGATCATTTACTGAGAAGCTGCTTGGGGTATTCAGGGATACTGAAATAGTTTGAATAATGTCAAACATTCGGACCTAAAAACTTACAAAATAACAATACGTCAATAGAGAAAAAATGTCAGTTTGAAAAAAAAAGAAAAGAAAAACAAACTAAAACCCAGATTTCATTCCACTGATTTTGTGAGATGGACGTACATATTCTGATTTGGTGTATTAATTCATTTCATGATAATTATGTGTATAGGTCTACCAAGGTAAATTGGCACATGTTTACAAACATACCGAGTATAAGTAAATCAAATCATAACAGGGGTGACAAGCTACTTGTCGTCACAAAAGTATTAGAGATTCAGTAATGCAAGGAGTCCGTGCAAGGCAATATGTTTTACCTGTACAACTTATTTTTGGAAAGTAGACCGTATTGTTTTGGTTTTTGAATCAACCCGGATGTGCCTCTTTTTACCTTGGTACACCTTTACTATCATGCTTCATTTTCATTTCATAAATGTATATTTTTCTATAATTATTTTCTCTTGTTTTGCTAACATTAATTATCAAGTAGTAAACTTAACTTTTTGCCCACACTTTTTCAATCGACTCTGAAATTTGCTCTAAAAATGTTCCGAATAGAATTACAGTGGTATTTTTAAACCATATCAATACCTTAACATTGTATTAACATATTAAACATCTGTTAAAATCACTTTAAACATACTATACAATACTGGAAAAATTGAACTTTTTCAGCAAAATTTCTCATACATTGTTTTCAAATTGTTTTATAAGACTTTAAATTTTTATAAGACTGCACAATTTCATAAAAAAAAATTAAAGGGTATTTTTTCACGAGGCAGTGATACATTTATATATCAAGTACACCTTTTCAGCCAATCAATTTCCCGGGTATTTTCGGGTCTCTTACTGCAGGTAGTGGGATGTTATTATTATTATTTATTATTATTATTATTATTATTATTATTATTTATTATTATTATTATTATTATTATTATTATTTATTATTATTATTATTTATTATTATTATTATTATTATTTATTATTATTATTATTATTATTATTATTATTTATTATTTATTATTATTATTATTATTAATTATTATTAATTATTATTATTATTATAATTATTATTATTAATTATTATTATTATTATTATTATTATTATTGACAATTTAAACCGTGACTAAATGTCACATCCTCGTCTGACTTAGAAATAAAATAAATGTACAAACTCTAAATAAATAACAATAAAATGGCGATCTTAAAACATTTATGAATTGATAATGACTTTCATGCATATCAGATAACTTTGACAATATAGAAAATAAGTATTCATGATTTTGAATGAATAATTAGAATGAGAGAAATGAAGTCTTCATGTATTGATTTCCCCCCGGTTTCCAATTAATAATTCAATGTATCAATAACGAACAACATATTGTGTCAAAGTCGTTTCTAAATTATCCACTGAAACAAACAAAAGCGGAAAGAGGATATTTGATTATCTCCAGTACACTTTGCAACTAATTAGAAACTTATCTTTTTTAAAAATAAACTCTCGCTAACATAGCAAATGGGTTTAATTAGATACTGTACTCCGTGCCCGCAAGCTGTCAATGTTTATATAATACACCTTGCAAAGTATCAAATTACATATTGCTACATAATTTATTCATAACTTTGATAACATATCGGAAACGATATCACATGAATTGTACCATAAATCAACTGATTAAACTTGAAAAGGGGAAGTCGTTGAAAACCAAAAATGATCTAGAGCTAGATCGATTATTCTGTATTCACTATTTTGATAAAGTTCTTACGTCTAGATTTTTCCCCGTAGAAATTGTGTAGGCTATGGATATGTGATACGCATAATCGAGAAGGTTGAAACAAATTTGTATACTTCAAAATTTATACATTTACTGTTTCCGGTTTGTGCCCGTACGACGTGTAAGAATCATCTAAAAGATAGTGTAGCCCATTGGGGATCAAAATCATATATATTATTCATACATTATCTTGTAAATCAAATATTCATAACAATAAATTGACGAAGATGTGTTTTGTATGTCTAGTACTGCTCCGAAGCAGTTATCAAATTATGTGAAAATATCTCGTGTGATCGTCATCAATCTGAACATGTTTTATATAACATGTTATTTGGGGATATCTTTTATTGCTACTGTTGTTGCCGCTGTGAGGTGGCGCTTACTGTGTATAAAAACCATGGTAGTCGGATGCCATATTTTCGAACTGGCGACAACCATATATTCATAAATCCATATAAATGTCATGCAATTCAAACATATCGAAATTCAATCAAGATGGGTATAATATCGAAGCGTTTGGAGTCTAAAGAGCAAAGTAGTGCCGTGAATCTATCCCATCTCATTTTTCCGGCTATGAAGCTGAGCAAAATTCGATACGACTGAAAAGGACGTCTATATGAAATTGAAATATAAAGAACATAAGTATACGCCGTAAACGGAAGCGCAATGTAACCGAAAGTATGCCCCACACATGGACACAACAGTTAGTAGCACCTCTTGTAAGTTGATGGCGCGTCGTTCATGTTTTAAACACTTGTTGGCAATGTTATTGAATCCTGAAACAATCTTGAATACTAAAGTAACTATTTAAAGGTACTCCATGTTGCGAATGCATAACATGTGGTTGCGAAGTTGCTCGGTTTCCTAACGCCATGATGGAAAACAAGATCGTTAAGACACATTGTCTTCTCGCCAAGTAAAATGTTATTCAATCATCACGTTTGATCATTGACGATTTATTTCGTTTTGATTGATTAACTTTGATATTGAATACACAGTGCTGGGACACTAGAATATTGATTGCAACCATTCAATGTTAAACTGAGAATAATCGTTGTCAAGAAGTATTGTCCCTTGACGATTAGTTATAGACACAGCCTCTTGGTGAATTAAGCACATTCAAGTACTGGCATATTAAGTTCTGTGATTAATATATTTTAGTCCAATATTTCGTGTATATGTGCAATAAACGTATCATTAAATCTATCTATCTATCTTTCTATCTATCTAACAACTAACTACCCTATAATTACATATAATTTACTTTTTAAAGAGACAGAGGGGGAAAAGGAGAGAGAAGGGAGCTCTCTCTCTCTCTCTCTCTCTCTCTCTCTCTCTCTCTCTCTCTCTCTCTCTCTCTCTCTCTCTCACACACACCCACACACAGAGCAATATAAATATATACATGTGTATATGAATAATTCTTTCCGAAAATTCCATTTATTGTCGAACTTTTCTATGCTATGGATCTTTAACGCAAGGTACTTGTGACACTCATAATTAACTTCATGATGATGAAGTAAACCAGGCATAGATGGATATTTACTTTGTTTCAAATTAATATAAATATATAATGCTTTGCGTACAAAATAACAGAGTTTTCGTCATTCAAAAATCTTCCAAACAGCACTTCTTTTTTGTCAAAGTAAACAGTATTTACATTAGTATATATTATGTATTCGTAGTTATTCCAGATAGCTGAAATTAGGTCACAGTAAAAAAATATGTTCAATAGAGTCAACATCATGATCACAGAAACAAAACATAATTCATAACTTGTTACTTCGATTTTATTTTAAGATAACTTCAGGTAGGAAGAATCTGGTGTATAATTTTGTATTGTAGCCATTGTATAGCGGTGTCTTGGGTTATATCAAAGCAGATATTAAATACATCCTTAGTATTAACGTTATAATTGGTGTTATAATTCCACTTAGCAATGGCAATGGGCATTATTTAATTTGTTATAATTGTTATATATATTATCCTATTTCGTGTTTTGTTTGTGACAAGTATATGATAAAAAAGGGGAATAGAAGGTAAACAATAATTTTTTTCTTTCTCTAGGGAAATGTTTTTAGTTCTAAGCAGTTTAGTTATAGCACTCTAGACACCATTAAATAGTAAAAAGCATGTGTCTAAAAGAAACTTAATTTCTAATTGTTACTTAGATAGGAATTCCCCATTTCCACCAATGATTCTAATACCTTTAGAGTACTACTGTTCAATATAAACTGAATTTTTGTTAATTTTAATTTTATGTGAGTTGAGCCACACAGGCATAAGTAAACAAAAATAGATTTAAAATTAGCCCTATTATTGAATTGTTCCTTCATAACTTTTTGCCAGGCACTTAAAGTGTCAATTAAAAATATTTTTACATCATTCTATTAGCTGTGATATAAAATGATCTCCACGATTATACAGTTGTGCAACTATATCATTACCATATGATGCTATTAAGATGTCTAACCATGACTGCCTACTCTCTAGTACCCTTTTAATCCATGTACATTTAAATAATTTATGAAATTTTCTAAATTTATTATTCCTCCCTCACCATTTTCATATTCATGGATAAGTAAATTTTTTCTTCACTGTATGAAAGCTTGAAACCCCAAATAAACTTAAGTAGCTCTTTATTCAATACGTTGATAAATTCTGAATTGGGATTTGGTAATGATATTAATAAATGATTTAATTTGGGAATTATTAACATTTTAACAACAGTTACTTTACCAATTGGGGTGATAATTCTCTTACTCTATTGATTAATAAGATATTTTATTTTTGGCATCTGTATATCACAGTTTAAAGTGACCATATTTTCAAGATTAACTGAAAATAAATTCAATACGAAGTTTTGAAAAGTGAGTAGACACCAAGCTGAGTTTCCATCTTGTAAGATGAGAAACGTCCTTAATAATTTGTTTTGATCCCATCCATATAATCTTAGTTTTTGAGCTTTTAAACATAAAGACGAGAGAATCGTTCCACAGTGTTTAATGCTGCAAAAAGATGGTCTTTAGAGGCATCTAAGTAGTGTCATTTGTATATTGAGAAATGATGTGTTCCTTATCATTTATTGTTATACCTTTATTTTTTTTATTTTTTTTTATAAGAATAGCCAAACCTTCAGTACAGAGGATGAAGATATAAGGATCAACAGGGTCATGGGAATGGGAAGCTGTTCAGACAGAAAATCAGATTTTAATTTGATTTGATTTGATTTGATTTTTTTTACGCCATACTCAACAATCTTTCAGTCATATGATGGCGTCCAGTTTTTATTGGTGGAGGAGAAACCCCGGTTACCCGGGTAAAGACCACCGACCTTTTGCAAGAAAACTGGCAAACTATCCCATATAATTCGAAATGACCCTAGCGGGATTCGAACCAGAGGTGAGAGGCCTTGTGATTTAAAGCGCAATGCTCTAACCACTCGGCCACGGAGCCACCTATCAGATTGTAAAATTGAAGCTTTAATATCAGTATTTATTATCTCAATCCATTTAATGATAGGGTTTTGAAAGCCAAAAAACTTAACAACTTTATAGATGAATGACCATGTAATGGAACCGAAAGCTTTTTTTTTCGAAATCTATTAAAACAAGTAATCCAGAAATATTATTAACTTCAGTGAAAGAAATGAAGGCCATAAACAAATCTAGAGTTCTCACCTATGTAGGCGACCACTCATAAAACCAGACTGTGTGCTGGATTTTGTAACAATATTGATTTTCTAAAAATAGTTTTCCAGTGAAAATCTTGAATAAACATTATACATAAATGAAAGAATGAAAAATAAAGCAAATTAAAACAAAAAAAATGAGAAAACAATAAACAAACGAACAACAGAAACAAAACTGAATACAAACAAAAACAGAAAACAGTAATCTTTTGTAGTTTGTTTATTGTTGTTTAAAGTCCCACTCAAGAATCTTTCACTCATATGGAGATGTCACCAAATGCCGGTGAAGGGCTTCAAATTTTGGCCTATGCTCGGCACTTACGGTCATTGAGCAGTGAGGGTTCTTTAACGTGCCGACACCTACTGCGACACAGGACTTCGATTTTTACTGTCTCATCCAAAGGACCGGAAACCAACCTGTCGTCGGCTGGACTCGAACTCACGACCAAGAGGCGAGCGCGCTACCGACTGAGAAATTTTGAATTTACCGGTAAGTGTAAATCCATCCATTAAATTCAAATTTTACAACTTGGCACATTTACAGGGTAATGCCGGTCAAATTCAGTTCCAAATTTATCCGTTTCCATCAAAGTAGATTTACTTGAATTAACCTACTGTAATTAAACCGAAAATACAAGCAGCAGTCAGAGGTCGCATTCTCAGTTATCACTATTCATAACAATCCCAAAATTCTTTCGTATGATATTTGTTTTAGAGAGTAATGGATCGAATGGGCTTTCGTAGATTTTACAATGAACATTCACTTGCTGTGTGCTTCAATTATATTGACAAAGTCACACGACACCGTAATAGAGAGCGGATAGAGATTTGTTTGATATTTGATCCACAATTATGATATAAAAGGTCCAGAATATTTCTATCGTTCTGTGTTTATTTTCATTAACCCGAAAAATACGAAGGTACAATGTAATTAAAGGACAGATTCAAAAATAATATATTTGTATGCAATTAGTAACCGTAGTTAGTTGACGAGCCTGATAGACAAAGACATTATATGATTTGGGGTCAAAAAGTCCATAAAAATAAGTATAATAGTTAAATTACAACAGGCCATATATTGTAAATATTATTCCGCCACCCAACCCCACTTCCCGCGGAGATCTAAGAGCGAGCTCGAAGCAGTGCATTGTTCACGAAATGTGTCGGTCCAAAATATTTGTTTTTCTTAAATATTTTTGAATCAAACTAGGCAAATTTAATTTGGTACTGAATCAAATATCAAAATTCGGTATTGATTTCGTATATTCGTCTTTTTCTAAATGTGTGTGTGTGTGTTTTTTTTTCTTTCATTCCTGAAATTCTCATGCTTCATAAGTTAGAACACCGCATTTTGAACCATGGAGTCTTTCACTTCTGGTCAGGGCAGGTTCAAGCCCCGCTGGTACCTAAGCTAATTATTCTGAGAAAGATTGCTAGTTCACTTGCGGAAGATCAGTGGTCTTTTCTCGGGTACAATTGTAGCCAATTCTTTCTTCCACTATTAAAAATGGCCACCACCATATAACTGAAAAATTGATGTAATGTGGCGTAAAATACTATTCAAAATTGAAATAAAATTATCATTCAGTTGGTTTTTCACATTAGCCGGAATTAAATAGAATGATACACCCTTTTTCCGAGTTGTTCCATTCTGTCACGGTTTGTGATAATAATATGCAACTTTAGAGATAATTGTGGACTACATCACTTCCGGATAATAAGCAGATTACCGTATACTATTATGTAGCTTAGAGTATAACTCTCCGTTTCCGATACTCTCCATCTTTGAAGTGATTTTATTGAGCGTAATATTTGGGTATGGATATTGTGCAGTGATAGGTTTCAAGCGGATTCAAGAATTCTCCAATTTCAAGTTTCCGATGCGATGGCAATGAATGAAATCCATGCAAATGATTGCTAAAACACTACGTACATTGTCAAATGCAAAGACTGCTTGTTTTTGACAAGAGTCTTTACAGACCGGGGATGATTAAGGAACTAATATGTTGAACCCGGTTTCCTATTTCAATTTGGATACTGCTTTCAACATTGTCCCCATTTCCCTGGACTCATTTAGCCTGCTTTGTTCTTCAGACTCTCAATAAAACAAAAGTCTTTGCTCGAAGTTACGATATTTTAAGACTTAACACATATAGTTAAATATCTCAACACAGGTATGTGTGTATTCAAGTATAAATTCACAGTATGTTACAAAGGGGGCATATCAAAATACGATAAATCTCCTGAAAACTTGCTTTCGATTACTTAATTTGCTCGGCTGCCTCAGATATATTAAAGTAACATTTCCTATAAATATTTAATCAATTGATTCGACTTATCAACAGAACATAAAAATTTAATCCGACAAAAAAATCCCAAAGGACTAAGGCAAGTCGTCTCTTTGATTACTCTACCTCTTCGGAACCTGAACGCTGACACCTTTCAGTAGCTTAGTATTGCACCGAGATTTTCACATATATAATATATGCATTTCCCGGAAAACATGATTCAAATTTGAAAATAAATGAATGAATAAATTAAGATAAGTTTTTGTTCAAATGTTGCTATACGTCACACGTATCTTTTTCATGTACGGCGGCGTCTACTAACTTGCTGTATTGAGAAGCTCACTTAACCTTTTTTTTAATTTTGCCTCGGATTGAACTGTCGTTATTCCATTGGGTAAAAAGAGTCACGTGACCACCAGTATAATTCTATGGATGGACAGTAGAAAAGTAGACGGCAATGGCGAATTATCTGATACATAATTCTGTGCACTGTGACAATTCAGGACATTTTACTAAATGAGGATTAAGGTCCTTGTTAGGTTTGTTACTGACCGGAAATATGTCGGGTTGGTCAAGTCTGCGGGGTCAGTGTCAAACCTAAAAACTAATAATGTGTGCCCGAGCCGCAAATAATAAAGACAGTTTTGTAAAACTGCACCCATTCTAACGTGACCTGGGATCTTTTTAAACCGTGGGACTAGTGATTTGCATTCCATTTACGGAACAATTGTTGAAGGAATACATGTAATACTATTATAGCTCTACCGAGATAGAGTGGCACATCCGCGTTCTGTCAAAAAGCCAAACAATACGGTCCATTTTCTAAAAAAAAAAATAGAGGTAAACAGTACAGATAAAACGATTTGCCTTGCACGGATTCTGCACATTACTGAAGTTGTAATAGGTTGTATCGACAAGTATAGTAAAACCCATATATAACCTGTTGAGGTAGGAGTCTTGTGAACCCTTCCTTGACCCGGGTGAGTCTACATTTCAGGTAATTAAGCAAAACATTAAAATTACACAGACTAGAGAAATCGTTCAAACTTGTCACCGTACATAAGAAACTGTTTTTGCTTTGGACTGAATTGTCGCGATTTCAATGGGCAAAAAGTGTCACGTGACCACCGTCCATGGGTCTATGGACAGTCAGTAGCCAAAACCAGACGGCAAGGAAGGATGATACGAAACAGAATTCTGTTCAGTGGCAACTTAAGCAATTTCATAAATAAGAATATGGTCCTCGACAAAAAAAAAATAAAAAAATAAAAAATAACAAATGTATTGTTTCGCCTCGACTCGCATGGACTTGATTAACCCGACATGTTCTCGAAGACGGTCAGACAACAAACATAAGAACTAATATTATCCAGTGAGGAATAACACATTTCCCCCGTACATCTTGTCATAACCGAAAAGTAAGTAGAAGCATCCGTATGATAATCGAAAGGTTATTCCGCCCCGCCTTTTTATGTCAATCGGACCAATAGATATACGTCTGTTGCTATGATCTAATTTTGGCTCGTTGTGTATCTCGGATTATTGTTTTTATTCGAATTGGATAAAAATTGAATGTTTTGATTTCATAAAGATGAACTATCCGATTTCTTTCCTGCATATTCACACAATATGTTGATTGCATGTTTTGGGCATTATGTCAAAGGATTTGTACATATCAATTTACCTAAAATCGTGAAAATATTCTACGATGTCAATCAGATCGAATAATCAATAGTGATTGCGTAACAGGATTCCACACTATCTCGTATGTCTTTTAGTCGGTCTTTCAATCTGTCTATTTATCTATCTACACACCAATTGTATTCAAATATCCACAGCAATGCATTCGGAATTTAAGATTCCATGTCGTATATACAGGATTCCAGGACACAGCGCCATCTTTGTATCATGTTTACAAGAAATTGTTGTCAGACTCTATGCAATATTAACGGAGATGTGAAGACGGCTGATTTTGTTTGTTGCTTTTATTTCAAACTCATTAATTATATTTCGTCGAGTTTATGCAGCCCTTTATTAAAATCCCTGGACAAATGTACAGGAAATATGTCTGTCTTGAGAGACACAATTTTGCTCGAGTTACAGAAGAACTATAATACGCCATCGATCGAAATTATTTCTTCCACCGCAAGTGTAGGATCTATCGGTGAAGCTAACAAATTACGCGCTGTTCTAACTTTTTTGTTATTTCAAGCGTACCAATTTACATTCATTTTGTCATTTGATCATTAAATAATACGCTTCTTATTCCCATAGCATTTGTATGAAGACTGTCTTTCGTAGAATTTCACAATTTCAATAAAATATTATTTCCATTGTTTTCTACCATAAAATGTTTTTATTGTCACTTCGCTGGAACCTTAGCTGATTTTGTGAGAAACTTTGCCTTACTCAATCTCTCACACAGAGTTGTCGGTCCTTGCACTCCTCAACAATCTCTGCCAACGTCTCGACTTTTGCCAATTTCTGGCAAAATATATAAATCTACTATCATATGAATTTCGCTTTTTATAAGGTATCGGTCTTTTTGGATATATTTTCAGTGCTGACATAGAAAACCGCGTTGTATGTCAACGTTCCGCAAATTGTACGGTCGGTATAATAGTCTTGTTTGCGAGTACTCTGTTTCACTAAATGAAATGTTGAGTTGCCTTTTCGTTGGCGGTTGTTGAGACGTCTGTACCAAATGTGACGAGGATACACTCCTCACTTGTTTCGTTGGACTTGACTGTGGACTCACGGCGGGTGTGACCAGTCGACAGGGGATGCTTACTCCCCCATGGCACCTGATCCCACCTCTTGGTTTCCAGAGGTCCGTGTTTGTTCATTTTTACCGGATTTGTATCTGTGTCCTGGACATTCTATTGATTTATACTTTGGTATCTGAAATTTTTATATTTTAAAAATGGATATAAATATAGAGACTATATTTTTGCGTAAAGTTTCCTTACTTTGTGTAATTTGGTTTTATATATACATTTTGTGGGTTACATGACCACGTTCTTTTTAGACGTTAGACAGAGATTGTTGAGGAGTGTATGGACTGACATTGTGCCTTACTGTTTGCTTCAAGGAAGGCCGGTGGTCCCTTACCAGGTACATTGTAACCGGGTTCTGTCCTCCGCCACTTTATGACTTAAAATGTCGAGTATGACGTAAAACAACATTCAAAGTTAGGACCGACAACTCTGTGTTAAGAGATTGCTTTTAACAACGAGGTGATCTTTTTCTGGTGTATTATCCGATTCACATATGATGGCGCGCCGAAGTAACCTTATGGTCATTATACGTATGATTCTACCCACTTTTTTGTTATCGCAAGCTGCATGGGAAAAACGTTTTATTCAAACTGTATACACTCTAATTGATGGTAACAAGTAGGAACGATTACTCTAGTCAATAAAATTTTAATGTTATCCTTTATTACATATAATTCAAACTCGTGAAATTATTCACGAGACTCCACCCACGGATTTTAATAACACTTGGAATATCATTACAATACCGTATGGGATAATAAATAGAAACACCCAAGAAATATTGCACGTAATTGCTTCTATTAGTGATAACCACACCAGGACATTATATTTAACTTTAATTTCAGAAAAGCAGAAATAAATTTAACATATAAATGGTACAAAATTTAAATATAAATCTAAATTTAACGTATAAATGCTAGCTAACTCTTTATTGTAGAAATGTCCCAACCTGATTTAAAGGGGGATTAATAGCTGTGTTTAGCAAAAAAAAAAAAAAATATTTTTTGTACTTTTTTTTTCTGTACTTGATGTACAATAACAAATAAGACTTACACACAGGTATGAAAAAAATTGATATTCCTATATATTTTGTGAAAATAAGATCAGGTCCAGTGTGGTATTTACATACAAATAGTAAGGTTGAGTAAATCAACTGCAATTGAAAAAGTGCCAAACCTGGGTTTCTCAAGTAATTTTTACAAAATATATATGCATGTACATATCTCTTTTTTTGTTATTTTTTATCAATCTAAGTAGTAAAAAAGGAGGAGAAGGATTTTGAAAAAAAAACCAGCTAATACCTCTTTAAGTCCAAAAATTACAGCTCGTTGTTACAATTAGTTTAAATTTGCAAATGCAAATTAACACTCGATGTATTTTTGCGAAGATAACCGAATAGCAAGGAAACACGTGCGATATGTTTGTAACTATATATTTCATATTCATGCGAAAAAGAATAATTACATGTGAAAAATAATGACCGCGTTTTCCAACAATATTCTGTCGACGACAACTCATTTTGCTTTAATGTCGTATTCTTTAATGTTTAAAAAAATGTGTATTAACCTAGTTACTCTTTTATGTTTCTGCTTCCATCACTTTGTAATTGTCAAATTACATCTGGGAGCTCAAATAAAATATAGTTGATTTTTTAAGAAATTTTACGAGACTGTTTATTTAAAGAAGTTAAAGTCTCATCGACATCGACTATAAACTACTGACTATATTTAAGATCATCATCATCATTAAATGCCCTATAGATGTTCCAAGGTGAAAAGATAAAATATTGTGACATAAAATGCAGTACGAATCATCATCATCATCATCATCATCATCAAATGCCTGACGAATGATTCTGTTGTTATATTATGGTTCCATATATTGACAAAATGCCAAACATCATATACTCTTTAAGTTTACCATCACATGTATCTACAAAATCGATATTTAGACTGCGCATAAGCGAGTTCGAATGCTAATATTGGTAGCGTCATTTCCGGAGATAGAAATCGACAACGGTGGAGGTTTTTATTCAGAATATTTTAAACAATTTGATAAATAATACATATAGCTTACATAATTGATTTATAATAATACAATCAGATCGCTAAAATTATCTAATTTGAATTGTTCAATTATAATTCACATTAATTTTTAAATGTTCCAATTCCAGCACTTTACAATCTCAAATCGACACTAGTTGTTTTGATTCAGAATTACTTCCTGATAAAGGGCACTCCGTGGCATAATTGATCTATCGCCAATACAATCTATCGCTAAAATTATGACAATTGGCTATCCATGTTCGTTTTTTTACGTCATTAGATTACAACGTTCATATTTTCACACTTTAGTTTGTCGGGCCATCTGTAATATGTGACGTCATAATAGAAAAGTTTGCCAAAAGGTTCCGTATAGGGCATTTGGCGATAGGTCAATCCTCTGATGCATAAATGGTCGTGTGCTTTTTTTTTTGTCAATCTGTTATGTCATAAGCACACAAGCATTTGACGTCATAATTGAAAAGTGTGCCAAAAGGTGTCGTGTCGGGATTTTTCAGTTTACTTGCAGGAAGCCGGTGGTCATGGTAAACGAGTACTCTTCTCCACAATTAAAGACTGACCACCACCACCATATAACTGACAAAAATGTTGACCATTGCGTGGACGATTAGTTTTTCATGTTAGTTTCATTCATTTGTTGTTTTACACATCGCCAAGAATTGTTCACTTATATTGATATGTCGCCATGTTTAGGTGAAGAACCACACATTTTGACCTTGACCTAGAATGACGCTAATGCAGTCTACTCTGTCGCGGAACTTCGGTTTTAAGTGTCATCCGAAACGCCCCTGACCTTTTCTGTGACTTTTTTTCAAATTTCGTATGCCACGTGTCAATCAATGGAACATTCACTACAAATTTTTTAAAGTCTTTGGTATGATCCGGTTCCGATACGGGATCACACAATTTCTTCGTATGTCGAGCGCTTGAAGAAGGAACAGTCACTAAAATCACAGTCGTTAGTATGACCCGTCGAGAGTCGATCCCGGGAACTTCTGTTTGCGAGTCGAACGCTCTACCACTGCAAGCGTCCCGAACAAGTTATGTAAAAGATAATGTTAATTATAATGAAAATCATCTAATTACAAAATTCCGAATTGCTTGCAAACCCGTTGAAAACATTGATATCCATATATTGTACCATCACACAACTATGAAACTCCTCTCTCAGATATTGTGTTTTAGGGAGTACGCGCACACACATGCGCGGAATTTACTTCTATTCATCTGTATTTTATACGAACACTTTCACACGAAATGAAACATCGAAATGATTAAATTCTCCTGAGATGCAGTGATAGTCGTGGATTCTCATAGAATCGAACAATTAAATTTGTTCCACATTTATACTCCTATAAGCAAAATTCCTGTGTACATTCTTCGGGCTCGCAGGAAATCATTTATACGTTTATAGACCCGAATGGATTGAATCGCGACTTGTATTTGCAACCACTAATTCTTTACAATATAGCAGCTTGGAGTGTTAATGGATTGTTCAGCAGATGCGTTTAGATTTGATAAGCTGAAATTATATTACGAAAGCTTGCAGATCAGGAAATTATATTTCTGAAAATATTAAAAGGATTTGAAAGACTTTAACAAATAAATGAACATAATTATGAAACTGTGATGCCTAATTTATTTACTAGTTTAACATGGAACTAGTCTAAAATACAACACATACACATACACTAAAATGCAAATGCGCACAATATACATTCAGAGGACTGGACACGTACAAATAATGAACGAGAGAGAGGGGGGGCATAAACTGGTCACTGGAAGAACACACAAGTGTAATATCCATACACAGTAGCGCACACACGACGACATACACACACTATATACCAAATTGGTCATGTACACAAGACAGGACACACACACAAATACACAAACGTGGGCACACACATAGGACTGGGCACGTGCACAAGACTGTGTATGTAGATCTATATAACAAACCATTTACCCATGAATGGACAAAAAAAAAACAATTATAGGGAACATACACAATTCTAGATATACACACATCCCTGGACATGCACACGAGACTGGACAGACACACAAGAATGTAAACGCGCACAGGACTATAGACTTGACAGACATATAACGCTAGAGACACACACAATAATGTAAACGCACACAGGACTATATACTTGACAGACATATAAAGCTAGAGACACACAAGAATGTAAACGCACACAGGACTATAGACTTGACAGACATATAAAGCTAGAAAAACACACAAGAATGTAAACGCACACAGGACTATAGACTTGACAGACATATAAAGCTAGAAAAACACACAAGAATGTAAACGCACGCAGGACTACAGACTTGACAGACATATAAAGCAAGGGAAACACACAAGTCAGGACAGAAAAAAAACAGGCAAAATTGGCCTTATGGTCACCTGATTGAAATTTCCAAGATTTGGTACCTTTTGGAGCCGCTATGGGAAAGTTTGGTTAAAATTGGCCCATCGGTTCTCGAGAAGAAGTCGAATATGTGTAAAAGGTAGCGACGGACGACGGCGGACAAAAAACGATCGTAGTAGGTCACCATTAGCCTTTGGCTCCGATGACCTAACAAAACGATCACACATCCCTGACACGCAAGACTTGACACAGACAAGCGCAGCACATCAGACTAGACACGCTCACAAGATTGGATATGCACACAAGACTGGACACACGCATGGCTGCTCACGTTCACACAGACAAGTGCACAAGACACTGGAGAAGGGTAGAAACACACACACACACACACACACACACTGACATCAGCTACCAATATTTATTTGATGATGCTTCAGCATCGCAAATCGGATGTACAACGGTCATAAAACACAATGACTGACATAAATCGTTCAGGGTTGAACACATTTTACACCCAAGATTTAGATTTTAATGATTATTGTAATTTCAGAACTATTTCAAACTGTAAATAAATGGATTACTGATTGAACACAGGGGACTGACAATGTCAAGTACTTAAAGGTTGCAGAACAGAGTTTGTTATCGAAAAGAGAAAGTATTAAATGTTGAACGCTCAAGATGGCGTAACCCTACTGAGAAAAATATCCGTTCGACGAGTGGATAGTTCTTTTTCGATTTCTGATTTAGGTAAAACCCGAGATCAGTTATATCAGTATATAACGACAATACATATGGAGAAATTTGGTATCATTTCCTTAATTAACACATCCTACATATTAGGCACAGTATAGAAGCCATTGACAGTATAGCTTACAGAGTGAAATATAAAATAAATGTAAAAGTAAGTCTACCAGAGCCAAAACCTTCAAGGACAGCTTCAGAAATCATTGAGTACGATTTTTAACAGACCATCAATTGATGTTGCCAGTGCGAAATCCGATGTTACTTTTATGTTTACAATTTTGAAGTATACCTCGCCACTGATCCCATTGGAAATAATCCCAATATTCTGGAAAATTGCACGATATGCGATTTTCTGCTTCACCTTTCGGCGGATATATATATCTATATATCATTCTCAGGTTCGGGAACGGTCAAATGTAATATGACTAACCGGAATTGTTCACACATGTCCCTCAACTGTATACAAAAACGTTCCCTTTCGATTTAAAAATCCCTTTTTTGCATTTACTTGATTAACGTGTTGAGGCACTTTAGGGGGAATTGATGATATACGAATTTTGCACAACACTGGATACATTTCTTGTTTTCTTACTGATAAATATTACTTTAACATATAAAAATGTCTTAAAATTAATTTCAGGTATCGTGACTTTTTATTTAGGAAAATCATGGATCTCAAAATACCTTCTGAACACTTAAGTCACATCGGTATTGTAGTAATAAATATGCACAATTTCCAAATGACGTAGTGAGAAGCTCACGAATAAAATGATAACATATTTCTCCAGCAACAACAATTAAAGAAATTACAACAGCAGCGACAACGAAAGGAGCATTTATAATAACGACACCAAATCGAGTACAACAACAACGACGACATCGTCATCGATAACAACGAGAACAAAGCAAGAACAACAAAATCTACAAAATATCTATCAATTAATTAAGTAAAACAACAGCGACAACGAGAGCAACATTTACAACAAAGCAATAAAAGAAGCAATTGCTGCAGCATTTACTACAATGATAGCCAATCAAGTACAAAAGCAATGAGAAGAAAATGATTTATTTAATAACAAGGGCAATTAATCCAGTGTAGCAACAACGACAACAACAGCATTAATAACATCAAGTACAGCAACATTAGCCATGACGAAAGCAACATTAACTCCAACATATCAAGTTCAACGCCACCACCAACAACAACTGCAACACATTAATAACACCGACAACAACTAACTATAACAATAGCGATAACGACAGCATCAGCAACAACAGTTACAACAACGATTTACAACAATTTAAAATACGGCAAGTTTTATCTTACTAGTAAAGAAAACCAGCGTGGACATTGTTTCATTTTTCATTGGGTTTTTTTTCGTCGCACTCAACAGGTTATTAGTTATATGGCGACTAGCAGTTTTAATGGTAAAAGATAGAACCTGTTGAGAATGTACCCAAGAAGAGACCACCGACCTTCCGCAGCTGGCAAACTTTCTCACAAAATCGGCTTTGGCTCCAACAGGATTGGAAGATGCAAAGGACAAGGGGTAACAGACTTCATATTTAACAACGCGATGCTCTACGAACTCGGCCCCGGAGTCAACCATATAATGGTGATGACATTTTGTTGATGTCTCTTTTTTTTCTTCACCGATCATGCTGTCACCATTATCAAATTCTATTGATAGGATTATTAATACCGGAGCACAAAATACCTTTGAGACTCAATAAATTGTATTAACTAAAATCCATATTTCAAAGCACATAACAAGAAATTGTACGACAACATAGATTTTTGTTTAGCTATTTGTTCATTCCCTACATGTCAAGTTTAATTTCATCAAATTATTATTACTCATTTGACAGTGAAGTAATTAACTAGAAAAATCATGACCTCAGCCTGAATTTAAATAACGTGAATCCATCAATGGAAGAAAAAGTAAAACACCCCTTTAAGTTCACACAAGTACATTTATATCAATCTCTAAATTTATATTAGGCCTACTTTTGTAAGATCAATATCTCTATGACACGATGAGAAGGAATTTGATTTTACACGTATGTTTTGTACATCAAACCATTTTAACCCTACAGATAAAAAAAAGATTGGTCTAAGACAATACAATATAGCTCCGGTCCAAAGACTAGAGTATCGGAATAACAACAACAACAAAAAGACATTTGGTTAGTTTGGAGTAATTTTGGATTGGTTGTTAAACGTTATTATGTTAGTATAGAGTGGAACCTCGTTAGTAAGAGCATTTAACTGACTGACACAAATTGGCCTAATTTGCAAAGTGGTCTCTAAAGTGAAAGTAACACTATAACTGTTATTATTTAATGTGTATTAAAATGGGTATTTGCTATGATTTAAAAAAAAAGATATATTTCATTTTTCCTACTTTTACGACTTGTACTTGATGTACAATAACAAATAGGTTTGTTTGTTTGTTTATTGTTGTTTAACGTCCCACTCAAGAATATTTCACTCATATGGAGACGTCACCAAATGCCGATGAAGGGCTTCAAATTTTGGCCTATGCTCGGCACTTATGGTCATTGAGCAGTGAGGGTTCTTTAACGTGCCGACACCTACTGTGACACGGGACCTCCAGTTTTTACTGTCTCATCCGAAACACAGGAAACCAACCTGCAGCCGGCGGGACTCGAACTCACGACGTCACGATCCAGAAGATATACACAGGCATAACATATTTTATATTCCTATATATTGTGTGAAAATAGGGTCAGTTCCTGTGTGGTATTCGTATATAAATAGTAAGGTTGAGTTAATCAATTGCAATTCAAAAAGTGTCAAACCTGGATTTCTCTAGTATTTTTTTTTTTAAAAAAAGAGAAAAACACAGCTAATGTCCCTTTAAGATTTTAAAAGGATTACAAACTGACATGGTTTCTAAGCGATGTTCTACTGCTTATATAGTCAACTAGATAAATTGTGTTTCTGAAAATCGTGCTAAATGTTCTCTTTTCGTCTTTACCTTTGAACATGATATGTGAATCTGCCATATCAAATCATCTATAAACACTGAAATAAAGCGACGTCACTCTTTAATATCTTAAACATTATTTTATTAGAAAGAGAGCGAAGTAAACTGTATGATAGAGAATGTAAAATGAACTAAAATACATACAAAATGTAAACTAACAACTTTATGTGTATCAAGTTAGAAATACTGTTCAGTCAAATGATGTGTGGAAAACGCCATTACTGGTCGCTGTCATGTTTTGTTTATGGTTAATTGTCAGTGTACCTTGAACCCGATCATGAAATCCAACCCTTTTGCTGCTTCGTGGCATATCTGTCTGCTGTTACGAGTATGCTATCATAGAATAAAAGATCTCAGATACCAAAGTATAAATCATTAGGATGCCCAGGATATAGATTCATATCTGGTAAAAATTGGACAAACACGGACCCCTGGGAACCAAGAGGTGGGATCACGTGCCATTGAGGAGTAAGTCCCCTGTTGAACGGTCACACGCGCCGAGCGGAACATTGAAATCAAACACGATTTAATACTTGACCATGAAACTGACTAATTTTGATCTTTGCTCTCTCATAGGCATTGCAGTTGCGTACTCATATTATAATTAAATACCATGGATCTTACGTTATATACTCTTTATGCGCAGAAAGAAATGATTTTAGTCTTTCATTTTTAAAAAAAACCAAAACAAACTCCTAAAAACAATATTAAACAAATAGTATCCACATTCAGTAATTACATTTCTTCGATTGCTTGAAAATTACGAATCGTATACAGTGAAACCTCGTTATACTGCCACCATTTCAGGGAAATCTTAAAATGAAATCATAGGGAAAATTTGAAAAGTGGACGTTCAAAAATTGTTGCGTGAAGCGAGATGCCAAATGAAACTAGCGGTATTATAAATAGGTTTTGCTGTAGTGTAAAACAAAAAACACAACATTTGAATTACAACCATTCCGGAAATCGGAAATGGACAATTCCTTATTTCCGAAAGAAAAAAAAGACGAAATGTGATGTGAATAAATTAATTAATAAAACATATTATTCAGTGTTATTATGGAATGCATATCGTAGCAGGACTATGTATCAAATCCAAAGGTCACAAATGAAAGTCTACCGAGACACCAGAAAAAGTTTACCTCATTAGTTTTTATACACAGAGGCCATATAACGTTTTTTTCTACATCATTTGCGTCATTTCAATTAATACAAAATTTGTCTCTCAGGTCTCCCATTCATTTTCATTTCATGATAATTCGTATAAAGATGATTTGTTTCCGATAGATTATGGTATCGTATACACACACACACACACACACACACACACACACACACACACACACACACACACATTTGAAATGATAGTTAATGACAATTACGGTCTGAGAACAAAATTAATGTAGAATCAATGCAACTATGGTCCATCAATATTTAAATTACAAGTATCATGTTCTTACTTTTTATTTACCAAGTGTTTTACAAAAAAGTGAGAGCATGATTATTTTATTAGGTTTTCGCTTTTTAATTTCTTTTATGAAACTCCTGGTAAATCAGAAAGTGATAACATGATACAAGTTACCAGGTAGATTATTTGAGCTGTAACTTTTATGACCAGATAACCTTTTACAAGTTACAATTCTAAAATGGTTGTATCACACGTGATAGGAATCTGTTTCTGTCGCTTTGTTTATCTTCATGGTGTTTTGTGCCACACTTAATAACTTTTCAGTTACATGGTGGCGCCACGGTCAATGGTGAAGGAGTGAACCAAGTTAAAATGTACCCGGGCAGTGAACACTGACTAAACTGTTAAACTGCCAAACTGTCTGTCGCATACTAGTTTTGGACTTTTTTCAGAGAGAAAAAAATAACTTTAAACTCCTGTAGATTTATATGGCATTGTTAACGGTTTTATGATAACCAATATACACTTGTTTACCTGGCAACGAACTGAAAACGTTAGTTTAGAGAAAATTTTAAATTATCTATCAATACATTTTAGTTCAGTTTTCCTACGGTGTCTAATGATGTCCATGAATATTTAAAATACCATAATATAATCTACAGATTGTATATAGAAAGCATGCTTTATATGATTGTTAATGATCTTAGAAGTCAAGATTGTGAGAAATCACAACTAGTAAAAACCAGTCAACTGGTTATCTGTTTAGAAATTTAGTAATGTATTACTCTCAAACGTAATGTATGGACGATAAGGCTCAGGGTTTCGGCGTCGGATGATGATGATGATGATGATGATGATGATGATGATGATGAGGAGGAGGAGGAGGAGGATAATAGTGATGATGAAGATGATGTCTCAATAAAATCTTTATGATCACAATGATGAACAATTATTTTTACAAGAATCATCATCGTCGTCGCCGTCATTACCATAATCGTCGTTGTCGTCATTATCATCATCATCATCCTCATCATCATGTAAACGTTTTACACCATAATAATAATAAAAAAATACAATCAAATTTGGTATGATGCATGACTGATGATAAGTTTTTATTTTAAAATAAAAGCTTAGGACAGAATAAAAAAACTTGAAAATATAATACCTTCTGGACTGTGATGAAAAATATCAAAATGGCGATAATAAAATTTCATCCTCGTTCAACTCAATTGTTGTAAGCATGGCGCATACCATAATTTCATTAGGGATTATTTTTTACCGAATTACAGACTCGGCAATAGCAACCGATAGCAAATATGATAGCTTATTTACAGAGTAATTTTCCAGTCTGTAATGTATAATAGCTTCTTCTGTGTTCTTAGGTTCTAATTTATCAAACAATTTCTTTTGAATAGACTGTCATTGGAATTTGTATATCATTTTATTGAGTTTAATTTCCAGTTCGACTTCAGCTTTCGTTCTAGTAATAACCATTTTGTAGACTCATTCCTCGACAGTTAGATTCAATTTGAAATCGACAGACAGTATCAGTTGTGACTTTCTTCATCACAGCATTGTAGTTACAGACGACAACATATTCCCAAAGTTTGTCTGATATTTTGTACACATGTGTTGGTAATTGTATTAAACGCATATATAAGTACAATAATATAGTTAAATGGTTAGAGAAACATGAAGAATGAAATCAACAGCAGGGGCGACAACAACAATACAATTGTGATGATAACACTGTCATCAAATAATAATAATAATAATAATAATAATAATGATAATAATAATAATAATAATAATAATAATAAGATGATGATGATGATAATGATGATGAAGAATGATAACATTGTAACAATATTTATCATTACAATCCTATCATCATCATCATCATCATCATCATCATCATCATCATCATCATCATCATCATCATCAGCAGCAGCAGCAGCAGCAGCAGCTGCTGCTGCACCATCACCAACAGCATCATCATCATCACCATCATCGTGATAATGATTATTATTGATCTCATTATTCCACTGTTACGGTATAACTATGCCAGACCGTTATGTGAAGGTCAGAGTTCATTTCTATTCCAGTGGTTACCATAGGTTTTACCTTACAAGTTGTCATACTTCCTACTTTAAATGTCAAGAGTCTTTAATCTGTATAAAATACCTGTGTTCATCAAGGACAAAATTATTCGTTTCACAAAAATTTCAAAATAAGTTCATAAATGGGACATTTCTAAACATTGGTGGTGCTTTTCAATAAATAAAAGAATAATAGTTTTCAATTTAGAGATCGCGGTATAGGTTTGGAATATTCTTTGACTTTTATTTTATTGATAAAACGAGAGAATAAAATCGAAGTACATCTGACGTGGGGTATTATGTACAGGTCGACACACACCTTCGCAATAAACAAATTTTCAGTCGCTTAATTTCTTTTTTTTTGTTCATTTTTATCGTCGCTAATTACAATATCAATCGATATCTGATCAATTGCTTCAGCGTATGTTTCTAAATACAATTTACACAGCAAAGAATAACTGTATGATACAATGTCAATTATCCCATCTATTGTTGCTGAAACGTGTAAAAGCATAATTTCTACAATTGGATAATCATTATCTTTTCTCCATCATGTCACAAGTATCAGATTGCCAACTACAACAATGGGAGCAACCGATAACTAGACGATAACATCATGATGGACGTGAAATTGACAAGCATTATTGTTTAAGTGGTTCTTAAATGGTGTTTGATCAGTGACACTCACGATTTAACGCAACAATACCAATCATTGAAGTGTTTACAATGAGAGTATGAACAAGCGCAAAACATACAAGTACAGAGCAATATGAAATATATGTACTTCTGATATGCCGTTAAGCCAATGGTATCGATTGCTTTTGAATGGTGGAAGAAAGACAAAAATTCAGAATTAGATTATATTTACGTTACAGTCTGAATTTTAGTGATCACCTGGGAGGGCGAACGTATTTCAATGTTTCCGGTTATAATTGGGTAAAAATCTGAATACAGGAAGAAAGTGTATGTTATGACAAATAAATGATACATGTAGGTAAAATCGCTGTATATTAAGTGTGTGTGTGTGTGTGTGTGTGTGTGTGTGTGTGTGTGTGTGTGTGTGTGTTTGTGTGTTGACATGCCTGTATGCGCGCGAGCGCGAGTGTGTAATATTAACGTAATTTGAACTACCTTATATATATTTATATCGTTATGAACATTATATTTTACACTTGTCGGCTTCCATACAATACGTTATGCACAAATAGACCCCCATAAATCAAATGAAATCTGCCTAGCTGGATGTTAAAGAAGTCTATTACAATGGAATAAACTGATATATAAAGCTCTGGGAATAGCGAAAGAATATTCACCGTAAATGCATACCACGTGACTTAACATTATTCAGATAATGCATTAATCTTACTTTAATATTGCATGACCAACATCAGATAAGATATACTTACTTTTAACGTTACATTGATGAGGAGAACCGGGAACAAAAAATATATATAGATATGGATGGTATTAACATAACGTAAATAATATTTATTGGCATTAGTTTACGTTATAACCAAATATTTTGCTCTGTATTTACGAATTGCTCATTATTGTATTTCAAGTAGAAATCTAGTTCATTTATATGTCATAACAAGCTGTTATTTTTCTCGACCCTTCAGAAATGACCTGTTCCAAACAATTGAAAATATAGTTAGCAGTTACACAACACATCACAAAGATAAACACAGGTAAGAAATACATTTTTGTAAACCTGTAGCTTTGGTAAATTTATGTTTATTTATATTAATACTGTCTTTTTCCGCTGATGGTGTAGGACCTATTTGAGTATCTGATGGTGTACATAACCGGGAGGTGGTATAACGAGATCAGCTGTTTATATTTATACAATGTGGTATAACGAGATCAGCTGTTTGTATTTATACAATGTGAGTTTTAGCTTAGGTAAAATTGTCTAATGTTTTCTGAAAACAAAGATAATCATATTTTACTGTGCCTATTCTGTTCTCTTTCTTCTGCACTGCAAATTAAACTAAAATATATATATATATCTTTTTGTTTCCCCTTCTTTTGGTTTTTTGTGCATTTAAGAATAATGTTTGCGTAAATAAATAATCAGAGATTTCAGTGATTTCAGTGAAATTGTATAATAGAAAAAAAGTAATAATAAAAAACGGCAATACCCGCAAACCCCTAAAACAATAGCATCAACAACAACAACAAAGCTGTAAATGGTATCAGATACATGGATTACTGGTACAGAACATTTTACAGATTTTATTATTTAATATTTACATTTGTATCCTACTAGTGATTTCATATTATATCACGTCTAAATACACGCGAAAATTCTTTTATTTAACTAAAAGTAATATACTTATGTACCTGCTGCTAACTAGATCTGCTATTATTGTAGTAGTTTTAGCATTGCTTATTGATATAAGTTAGCTGCAATTATTCTCTTAACTGCAACTTTAACTTTTTAGTCTTAGCTTAACTAATCATCTTTGTTTGTTGTGTGTATAAGATGAGACTCATGTTTTTTTTTTATTTCTGCAGGTGTGTCTGATGTCATTTGTTATTTTTGCACTCGATGTATGTCGAGTTTGAAAGCTAATAAGGGTTATGTTTTTTACGTCTTTGTTGGTTAAATATATATATATATATACCGACTGTAAATAAATATTTGATTTGATTTGATTTGAATAATTACGCCAGCTGAAATTTTTAAGTACTTCAGTCATAAAACGATAGGGTACAAATCACCTTTCATTATCGGCAATGCATGTTGATAATGAATGGTGATTTTAACGTAATATTTTGTATTATGTAATTAAATAAATTAAAAATCAATTACAGTAAACATTGTCCATTAAAACGACGTCGGATTATCCCAAATATGTTGAATTGACACTGTACAATTACTTTGTTTCGTTTTTGAAGTATTCGATATGTTTTTAAATAAAGTCGAACACTATCGGATAAGCAGGAAAAGTTAAACAGCAGGCGCTAAAACGAAAATCGCATTTTTGACAAGATAACTTGCTATAATTATCATTACAGATAATTAGTAAACTATCAGTTTCAACCAAAAGGAAGTTATACCGGATGCAGATAGAGAGATATCAAGGATTTTAAATACTAGTACCATCATTTTTTACCTTTTGACATAATTGATAAAGAGATGAGAATGGTTTTTTGATCCTTTTGTATTGATAGTTGAAAACTAAGTGTGATCTATGTTTCTGATATTGAATGATGATTTTAGCTCGCCTGGTTACATTTATGATACGATAATCGATGAATAAGTAATTCTTATACACCATTTTGAGAAATATTACTGACATGTCGTCATTATTTCGTATTGAGAGACGTCCCTCAAACTTTTATCTCTGCTATGACCGTACACCTCAATTTAATGGCATTTAAAATGTGCAATATGCATTTTTGTTCCAATTTGCAGTCGAAATTTCCCAATTTAAGTAAAATGACAATAAATTTGAAGATATCCTTTAAATTTCAAGCACTTTCTGTAATTTTAGGTTTCACAATGTCAATAAAAATGCTAAAATCCCCAATTCAAAAAGCCAAAAACGAATGTGGAAAATCCCTGTTAAATTATTTACACCAGTAGAAAAGCGAATTTATGTATTCGCGAATATGTCATTAAAGCAAGTACGGGGAAAAAAGTTGTCGTGAAGTATAGTACTTCAAATACTGCATTTAATCCCTGCGCAAGTGATGCCTCCACTCATATACGAAATGATAAAACAGACTGACGATTAACATTATTCACATGACACATATCTATTTTGTCAGTTATATACAGAATGATGATTCATAAAAGTCAAATCTATCGAGTAACGGTAGACAAATATAGTTCTGCATTTTATCTTTTTTTTTTTACTTATCCAAATGTCGATATTACATCAGTTTTGCTATACATATGAATAAGACATTAGAACAACGTAGAACCGTCTGTATTGGAATCGAAAGAATCGAAGAAATATTAATAGGTAGTAGCACGGACGAATTTATAAATCCTTGAAGTGCGTGTACCGTAATAATGTTACGTCATGGATTAAAGAATATGAAATTAAGTGGTGTTCATTTCAATAATATTAGTGCAGAGAGGGTATACCTGGCACACAACATGAGACAATATGGTGTTTTTTTTCATAATTTAAGATTTTCTAGCACTTCAATAAATGTTGACCTATTAATACTTATCAAAATGTTGATGTGGCTTTGGCTATCGACCTTCAACCGATGTGACTGATCGAAATGGTATGCAATGGCACGTCAAAATCAGTTTTCCTCCGTTAAACCTAGCTTTTCTCCAGTTGAACCTAGTGTTTTTCTCATTAACTCGAACTAATTGAATAAATCTATAGTTTAACTAAAAAGAACTAGGTTTAACTGCGCCGGAATCACATTAATGAGAATCAGTGTGATTTTGACGCGGCTAAACCTAGTTTAATCCAGTAAATTCAAACACAAAAAACACGATGAGAGAACTAGTTATTCTAAAGTTAATATATAAAAAATTTCAGATACCAAAGTATAAATCAATAGAATGTCCAGGACATAGATACAAATCCGGTAAATATAGACAAACACTAAAATCCTAATTTGTATTAACATTTTCTACTCGCATTAACTGGAGAAAAAGTACGTTTCACTCATTAGTGTGATAAGTCAGTGCCATAGTATGCTCACTCAAGCATGAAACTCGATTCAGTTATTCGTCTTTGTCCACTTTTGACTTTTGGCCTATATAGTTGACTGTTGCAAATACTTTAGTCTCTAGAAATCAATTTTTTTTTTAGAGAAAACATATATATTTTTTTCAATTCAACTATAAAATCATCATTGTGAAAAAATGAAAATACATAGGTCATGTCTTGTCAATCCATGGAGGAAAATATTTTATTTGGTCACCATTTAAGAGACATTTTTACGCTAAACTTAGCATTGTTAAACGATAGGGGGCAATTTAAATGGTGACCATGAACATAGTAATATATCACAGTTTTCCGCATTTAAACTTAGTATTTCCCACATATCTACATCTTAAATAATTTGAACCAACTTGGAACTGATAAATATCACTATGAAAAGCGCGATGCTGTAATTACTCGACAATGGCGGAAAATCAACATACGTAAATTGAATGAATTAGTATTAACTATGCTTTAGTACATGTATTTAACTATATGACGAATAACCGTTGAATAAGGACATAAAAGCGTCCGAGCTCACACAATAATGCATCATTTAGACTTCTAAAAATAACATTTCCTGTCAAATATTATAACAGTCACGGAAACGAACGAAAACTGTTTGCATGGATGACGAATGCTTGTATATAATTAGTCTAATTTGTTGTTATATTTTGGAAACAGATCTAACATTTTTTCTTCTAAAGATGAGTAATTTGTAGAAGTATCATAACGTTCAATAACTCTAAGCATAATATGTCTGACATATTACGTTATTTTACTCCTGGGATATTATGCACTGATTGCTCAAAATGAAGAATTGGACTAAAAGCATTGTCACACGTATTGGTAATACTGCTCGAAGTAGAGATGGATATTGGAGCACGAATATATTTCAATGAATCAGTTTCAGATTATACCGTTCGTCAGTTAGTTAGTTTCATAGTTATTTTGTTTGTTAACTCAGTTAGTTGGTTTACTTGTCTGTGATCGTTTTACGGGCATGACAGTTTTGTTTACATTTTAAAAGATACTAGCCAATCAGACTAAGTGTGAAAATACTATTTAAAGCGCACCTGGCTTTAACGGCCATTCAAACATAACCTACGTTTAATTTTCTTATAATGAATGAACCTCTTTATAAAGGCCACCTGGCTATAACAACCACTTTTTCATGTTTTCTTCAGTGGATTTGACTGTATATGTGACGGTGGCTCGAGGAAATCGTCAATACATGATTTCATATCTGCAATTATGTTGTGTATTGTAATGAAACAGGATCCATGAGGCCTATAATCTAGTGATATTTTTGAGGGACTAAATTTTAAAATTGTGGAATCGAAATAACTCTTAAATATTTGTTTTATCGGAACCGTACTGAAAAATTTTTTAGACAAAAATACTGAAGAATATCAATAACAGATATATTCCAGTTGCAATATTATATTGGTAATTCAAATGCATGTAGATACAACAGATATATGTTTTATTGACATATTGCGTTGGTCTAGAGGTAAATCGGACGACGAGAATGCGGAAGGTACCGGATTCGATCACCGGTATCGAGTTATACAAAATGTGTATGTTTTCTTTAAATGTTAGTGACTTTTCTTCGCCAAGCCTAGTCACTTGTCTTTCGAATGAAACTTAAAACCGAGGTACCGTACCACGGCAGGACGTCAAGCCCATCACACAGGTCAAAATTTGTGGCATTTCACCTAAAACTGGCGACATCTCCATATAAGTGAATAATTCTAGGAGGGATGTAGAACAATGTTTTATTTAATAATGTAAGACGAAGAGTGTTTGGCTAGCAAATGAAGTACCTTCAATTAGACATAGTCAGACGTACAAGTAATAAGATTATGAATCGTTTTGCAAATAAAGGTCGAATGGAGGAGTAAGCACCCCCTGTTATAGTAATCTAATACTGCTCAGTAGTATTTTTGTCCGACATAAATAATTGTGTTATATATTTTTCTTCTTGTACGTAGAAACAAATGACGTCACAAACAACCACATTATCCAGTCTTTGTAATAAAACCTCAGACGATTTTGCATTTCATACAATTTAAAGTTTTGAGTTTAAACATTTCCTCTCCAGAGACTCGGGAATATACGAACATACATCTATTTTTAAACACATAATATTTGATATATTAAATTTCTTAATTAAGGGTGAAATGCGCTGGAAGGTACAGTATCAAGAAAAGACTCAGTTTTTTGTTTTGTTTTTTGTTTTTTGATTTTTGTTTTGTAAAAAAGAAGCAGTTGGAAATTGTTGTGAAACACAATTAGACCACTTTAAAAAATGGGTTCTCGAGTTTTTGTCACGTGATATAGTCCTAAGATGTATTAGATTGCCGTGAATCCTGTGCTGTATCCAGCAAATAATTAAATACAAATAGGCATACGAATGTACTGGTAAATGACTTTTTATTATTCCCACTGAGACGATAAACGAATTGGTAGATAAATAAATAGCGGCAAAACTTTCCTGAAACACGTTTTGATGAGTCCGACAAACACACCCTCGAGAACGTTACTCAATATTCAAACTTCTGCTAGGCATTAGATAAAGCAGAATGATCTATTGATCATTGTTTACAGAGCACGCGCATTTCTTTTTTGTTTATATAAAAAGTAGGTCACTGAATGTATACTTATGAAATTGACATTATTAATGAGAATATTATTACCGGCGTAAATAAAATCATGTGAGGAATCCCTGACACACACATGTATATAACGTAAAATACAATTACTCATTTAATTCAATTTTTAATTTTGATCCAAGCTATAGAAATGATAGAAATGTATTTCAACCCACAACAGTTAAAATCGATACATTCGGACCGGAACATGTAATACATAGCACTGGAAACCGATCATATTCCAACAGCAAGCACTTGTTTAGTCTTCTAGTAAATCACAAACGACAAAGGTTTAAGAGTTGTAATAATTTACACACATATATTCGACAACTGTGATAGTCTACGGTTAATTGATTACTTTTTTTTGGCAGTCATTTAAAATGTTTATCCCTAGTTAAGATTCATGGGAGGCAAAGACGCAATACTGTGGTGAATGGGGAACTTTTTTAGTTATGTGTGTATACTATATGTAAGCCCATGAATAAAATGCCGAAAATGTCCATTTCCTTTGTAGATTTGGCAATGCGAATCCCACCAAGATATTGAAAATATATAAGTTTATGTGAAAATTAAAGTTAAAACCAAGTGTCTGTTACAAAGCACCCATTACACTCATTGTGAAGGTATTTGTAGGTTTGTTAGATGGTGCTTGACGCTTTTATCCATAAGTATCTAGATCTGCTCCTAATGGACTTAGAGAACTAAAATGATTTTGATTCTGATGTTATGCCGTTAAAGACATATTTTATTTTATCCACTCGGTCACATGTCAATCACTTCGTGGTGCGTAGTAACTTACATTCATAGATATAAGTTTTTGTTAACGAACGTGGTGGATAAGATGTGTTCAAAACAAACTACTTAAGATAGGTAATGTGACGCCTAACTCAACAATACTTAACCCATTCATCCCTAATTACCTGATGGCATGCTCTTTGCTATTGTTTAGACGATTCTGTAATGACCTGTAGGATTGAAAGGGTTAATTCATATGGTGGGCCAGTTTTTAGTGGTGGAGGATAGAGCCTGGGAATGATGTATCCGGGAAAATATCACCGACGGGAAATGTGTGAATGGTTTTGCTAGTTCTGTTGTAATTTATCATCAGCGGATAATAAACTCTATTCAAAATAACAAATACATAACTCTGTAATTAAGATAGGTCGCCATCCGACCACTTGGAAAATTTGTAAATAATTTACCCGTTTTCATAGTAATTTATCATCAAAGAACAATACAGTTTATTTTAAATAAAACAAATACATACAAAATGTGTTACTAGATCTAAAAAAAATTGTTTTACTCCACACATTATATAATATACTCTTCTGTCTTAAATTTGGTTGTTCCCTCGCCATGAGCCCGATTAAATGTAATATGGGATTTCATTATTCTGCAGTTGAAATACAATAATATGTAAATATAACGTTTGAACGCTTAGAGGAAGCCTATAGCTACCTCGCGCCGTAATTTGTATCTGTCATACAGTTAACATTTGTATTGAAGTCCAATAAAAGTTTAATTAATCGCATAAAATGAATATGGAATTCAATTTGGTCATTATTTTGAGTGGTTCTGGTTAATGTTTTGAAAGAACAATATGAATTATGTTAAAATAGGCATGTTCGTCGATATAGAAATGAATTTAGAACATAAGCAGATTTAGTCAGATGGATTTCTTTTTTCAATATATGACGCAAAGCAAAAGGTTACACGTGACTGGTATTTATTTCAATATTACGTGATGATTTGTCTTCTTGCAGGAGTAAGGTTTGATTTATATTCTGGTAGACTGCACTGGTGGGACAACTGTCAGAATTTTGTTGGGCAACTTCCAAGTTATGATAGGACAATTTCCAGGTTCTGGAAAGCAACTTTCAGATTCTGGAAAGCAACTTCCAGATGCCTGGAGGACACTTTCCTGATTCCTCTGGCTAACTTCCAGATTCTGGTAGGACAACGTCCAGATTCTGCTTGGACAACATCGAATTTCTGGTACGACAACATCCAGGTTCTGGTAAGGCAACTTCCAGGTTCTGGAAAACAACTTCCAGACTCCTGTATTACAATTTCCTGATTCCTGTAGGGTAGCTTTCAGATTCTGGTAAGACAACGTCCAGATTCTGGTTGGACAACATCGATATTCTGGTACGACAATATCCAGGTTCTGGTAAGGCAATTTCCAGGTTCTGGAGGGGAGCACTCAAATTCAAGATACGAATGTGATACTTTGGTGTTTATATACATTCTAAAGATGGAGTCACACAAACAAAATGAAAACAATTGACATGTATATAATACAAATAAGCTTTGAATAAACGATTCGTGAGATGACGATAATGCATAGGCGAAAGGACATGTATTGACAGATGTTTTAGACTGTTGTTTTGCTTTCTAATACATACGCCGATGTCACGTTTGCTACACTTTGCAGCATGCGATATATGCTACAATATATTAAACGATTAACCAACATAACAATGTCATGTTTCAATGACAAATTTCTACAAATGATCTCTAAGTTTTAATCATCTTATTTGGTCTCTGTCGTGAAATTTACATAAATCAAAAGTGAAATTCATTAGTCACATATTCTATGTCGATTTCTGTTGAAATAAAACAAATTTCGCGTTGTCAGAGTTCTAGTAATTTCCTGTGGTAGCTGAATGCTAGATATTAAACAGGCATATGATATCGTGATAACAATCATGGAAATATGAACACGTTTATATGAAGCATGAAATATAAAAGAGAAATAATGTATCTTCTTTGCTAGGCGGACATTACTCGACATTTTATCCTCCGTTAGTTGCGCACAGAACAATGATGATAAATTAAAATGAAAAGTGATATAGAAATGTAAAGTACTTAAAAGTATAGACACCAAAAAGCTGACCGATAACTAGAAAATGTTCAATACATATGGTTTAATCGAATAGACACGGACTTTCGGAAAATGGGCTGAGGTGGGCTGAGGTGGGCTGAGGAGCCCGGGAGGAGTGCACACAGGTAAAAACCAACCGTCAGTCAAAAATAAAATCCAAATGAAAGCAACTAAGAAATAAACTTCTCGTCATAATCGATATAGACGATTTTTCAAATACTTTCGAATGAGTACCTGTATATGAAACTGAAACGAAACGAATAAAATCGATACAAATCGAAAAGATACGAAAAGAAAAATTTAATGAAAAAAGGAACGAATTGATAGAAATAATGAAATCAAAGGTGTCTCTACCTGACTTCAGTATGTGAATTCTAGAATGATGCTGACCGAGTGACTTCCAGGTGGTGAGCTAAAAGATAATATTAAAGGTGACACTGAAACTCATTTCAATTGGTCAAGATGTTTTGCAAATTTTGCATATTCATTATGGCAACGTCTGAATATATAGTTTTACAAATATATGCAGTAACAGATATTCAGTGCACTTTCATCACAACGATTTTTCCATTCAGCAGAAAATGCGCAAAGTTACGGATAGCGTTTCGTAGCGACAGGAGTAGCTAAGTTTGAAAAAAATATCAATATTGAATTGCATATTCTGGTTTATTTAGGTCGATAAAAAGGGTTGGAACTCATTGATCATAGAACCTTTGTAACCCGGACTAGGGACACAAGTGGAAAGCACTCGCGGTCCTGACCACGCTACACGTATACAATCCAACGAAGTAAAAAGTCGAATATAGGTTATTTTCATTTCATTATTTATATTCTTATTTTTAATTTCTTTTCATTCATTCGTTCGCTTTTTATTCTTTTCTTTTCGGTTTGTTTTCGTCACAATTCAATAAACAGTTTTCAGGTACACATTTCGAACACCGGTGATAAAGCATTTATTTTAATTTGCAGTAGTAAAACACGACGTTTATTGCAAACAAGAAAATTATATAGACTGCAAACGTTCTTAATGTGACCTATAAACTTAAGAAATTATCACTGAAAAATAATTCTGTATTGCGTAATATATGACACAAAAGAGAATGTGTACAAAACTGATGGGACATATATATAGAAAATGGAAATATGACAAATATTATCAGAGACGCATATACTTAGCTCGCATATTGCTAAAGTGACAATATATCACGCGGTCTTAAATACCAATAGATGTTGCTTGAGATGAAACAAATTGTTAAACCAGTATACACATATCTATTTGAAAATACACATTTTGTTTTAGATCTTTACAGAACACGGATGCGTCACTTTATGTTCAACGTGGTTATTCAAAAGGAATAATAAAATCATTTATAGTATTTAGATGGTCAATTGTAGTTCCAGTTACAAATATATAGTTTGAATCATTTAATTCTTGTCGTATGAATGAAAAAGGTTGAAACAGAACATACTCGCCGATAATGCGAACGCACTACACGTGAAAACAGCAAATCACATTACAATGGTCTTCTTTGACATTTTCACTCCTTTACTGTTGATAATTGCTTGTAATTATAATGTGTTGAAACCCGAGGTGTCATCTCACACTTTAAATAAGTACGATGCAATTTGCAAACAACAGCGAAAATGAATAACTGTATTGAGTTACGAAGAACCAATAATTTCTGGGTCACCTGAATGTTTAATATAGTCCTAGACAAACACTTAAACAATTAAATCAGTAACAAAAAATGAAACGATGGGAGGCAACCATTATCAGTTTGAGGGATACATGATTTAATAGGTTTATTGTTTTGACGTCATATGTGATTAATTGTTTCAGGCCATAATAAATAATATGCAAAGTGTGCTGGTAATATTTATTGGCATATTATACTATATGGAGACGGGTATTTTGTGTTGCGTTTGGTTTTGGAGTGAAATTTTTTGAAACGTTCTTGATTTTAATTTCCCCATGATTTTTGCTCCTGTTGTTAACCAACAAACTTCTGTTAACTAGGGTCATTTTTAGACTGTGTTGAACTTAATTTACCTGGATAGTTTCACGTAGGTGTATTTTCTATCATCTTTACATATGAAGTTAAACCATAACATTGTTAAATATGGATTGTTGACTGAAGTCTTATAGAGACGTGTGGCTACTTTTTAGATTGACCTTTGGAATAAATTTTTGGAGTGTGTCAAATTTCCTTTTCCTTGACAATTGCATGTGATTGTATAATTATTCGCCATGCTTTTGACATCTGGACTCAAACAACAACATTTTGTAAGCTGTGAGATATTGATTGTAGAGTGAAGTGTTGGAATGCCTTGAAGTCAGAGTGTTGATTTATTTTTTCATGAAATCGTCACGTTATAACTAACTTACCCGCTTAATACTGTGAAAAAATATTCTATAAAATAACATTAAAAATAATAACACCCTACACCCGCCTTGAATCCATAGTTAAATTCAAATGAAATAAGAAAAATAAATTCTCGTAACAATTATTGACAGTTCAGTTATGTACTTAGCCATCATCCGATATTTTCGAATATTTACAATTTGCTTTCCAAAATAATCGCACACGCGCGCGCGCGTATGTGTATTTTTTTGTGTGTGCGTGTATTCACTGTAGAATTACAAAACTTTGGTAAACAATAGCCGAGTTCATTTTCAAATGTTATGAAACATTGTAAAATATATCACAGAAATGATTTGGTTGATCTGAGAATAGATAACACCTAGAAACTTGAATGACCCTGGCAAGTTTTTCAATGTTGTTTACACTACATTCAACAATGTTTTCAGTCATGTGGTGGCAGCAAGTTCCTAGTGATGGAGCAGAGAACCAGGTTACAAAGTACCCGGAACTGGACCACCAGATTAAACAAGTAAACTGGCAAACTTTTTCAAAAAATCAGCTTAGGTTCCAATTGTACAGTTAATAACCCCAAACTTGATTTTATCTCCATGATACCTTCACATTTATTTAAAAAGTATATTGAGGTTTTATGCCAAATATTCTATTTGTTTGTAAATATGAATACGTAAATATGCTTTTCAAACAATAAAAAAAGATTCACATTAAGGGGAAATATGAAAAGACCTCAAGAAGTATAGTCCGGTAAAGGACATTTTAATTCCCAATCTAGTATAACCTTGGATAGTTCATTCTCGATGTTTACTTTGTCCTGGTCAAACTGTATCCAGGTTTAAATTGCTACATCGAAAATCGAACCTAGGGCATTCCGAAGCCAAGCGAACACTCCTTCGTTAACTGAAACTTATACATCGGTATCACTAGATGACCTCTATATTATCGTATAATTTCTGATTCATTGTTTAATACGTTATTACAAAATGCAATATAATAATAAAGGAAAGAGAAGGAAATTACTGCCAACATCTGTCCCGTTCACTCAGTCCTCTCGTCAACAAAATAAATGGCACTTCCTCTACTTGATTACTACTTGGTCAAACGATTATTTCTAAATATCGATCCGGGAACTTCTTGACAAAGAACAATTCGTTATAAAAGTTACGAGGAGCAATCAAATTTTATCAGTTTACAGATAAACGTACCTCTGTGATCGCTCCTCTTGGGTCATCGGTTATACGTGAAATTAACAACATATGTATATTTCAAACAAATAAGAAAGAGGTATTGAGTTCATTGAGAACAAGTACACTCTCTTTGTCTTGATCTTTGGAAGACATTTGTAAAAGTGTATACACTTTATAGTGGTTGTAGAATTTGACGCATGAAATATTTATATTAACAAAATATAATTTCTCTGTTATTTACCCTATACTGAATATCTTTATTCAACCCGTCACTACCGGAAGTGAATAAAAAAATATGTGATTAATGCAAAATTATAGAATAAATTCGAGCGCCTCGACTCTAATCCCATAAATGCGTTGCTTATTATATATTTCAGATTTATGTTCGTTTGAGTAAAACGAATTGAGAACATACAGGTAAATCACAAGCTGCATTTTGCAATTGGATGTACGGATACCTTTTACTTCACTTATTCGGATTAAACAATAGAAATGTGCGCATAAATTATGTAGAATATTGAGAAAAACATTGATAAACGTTATCATGAAAAATGTTTATATTTTCTGCCAGTTTCGATTTTTCTCTGTTCTAAATGTACTCAAATGCAGTTTGATGATAAATAACGAGATTACTAATTATATTTTCAAGATAAGGGTTATTGATATACAATTTAGTTGACTGAATCACCTATGCAATATGTAATAAACGACCCCAGTACTAATAGAGACAAGTATCTTAGCTGATTGTGTGAGAAAGTTGGCCAGTTTACTTCCTTGTAATCGGATTGTTTTCCCGCATTAAAAGTGGCCGACACCATCTAACTGAATTATTGTTCAGCGCGACGTAAAACACAATACACATACAGAGAGAGAGAGAGAGAGAGAGAGAGAGAGAGAGAGAGAGAGAGAGAGAGAGAGAGAGAACGAGAGAGAGAGAGAGAGATTGTTCCGTGTGGCGTAAAACAAAGGAGAGATTGTTTTCCCGCATTAAAAGTGGCCGACACCATTTAACTGAATCATTGTTGAGCGCGACGTAAAATACAATACAGAGAGAGAGAGAGAGAGAGAGAGAGAGAGAGAGAGAGAGAGAGAGAGAGAGAGAGAGAGAGAGAGAGAGAGAGAGAGAGAGAGAGAGAGAGAGATTATAAAGTATCAGGAAAAACATAAGTAAAACAAAATAAATACGTTAAAGACAATTGTTAAAGACATGCAAGCTTTCAAAGTGGATTTTTGTTTATATTGAAAGTTTCAAATATTCGATGCTTTACACATTTCCAGGCAGAAAAAGAAAATTAATGACGTATAATATGTAAAAAAAAGATAAACGTAAATAATGCGCGAGTTAATATAAAATTATTTCATAAACGAATGGAATATCAATCGACAGTATATTTCATTCATTCTAGGATGTATATATATATATATAAAGCACAAATACAGAAATAACAAGGTACCTGCAATTTCACCATGCTCCGGATGGGGTTCGAACACTTGACCCTCGACCTACGGCACCAATCGTCTGGTTCTCATGCACGACGTCCTTACCACTTGGCTATCTACGCATTCACTTAAATGAATGTTTCGATGGCGGTGATTAGAATTCCGAACATGAGAACTCGGTCGCAGAGATAGAGGTGAAAAGTGTTTAATCCTAACGTAAATCTCAATGGATCGAATACGATGCATGTAGAGAAATACAAGTATATATAAAGCACAAACATCATTACAAGATTATCATTTACTATGGACCTTGGATCAGAAATTATACTATCTGCATACATCAATCATATATAAAGCACAAATACAGAAATAACAAGGTACCGTCAATTTCACCATGCCCCGGATGGGGTTCGAACCCTCGACCTATTAAATGAATATATATACTGACCACAGCTATAGACTATTATATATTTTTAGATGTTTGTTAATAAAAGTTTCGGTCTAACTGTGAGAGAGAGAGAGAGAGAGAGAGAGAGAGAGAGAGAGAGAGAGAGAGAGAGAGAGAGAGAGAGAGAGAGAGAGAGAGAGAGAGAGAGAGAGAGAGACTACCTCATTTAGGAGACCACCTCACATTTAAGACAAGGATTATTTAGTAAATAAATATAACAATATATAATAAATATTCAGTAAGAACAGACCCCCACTAAAAATATCACCTTACGAATCGAATCACGTTTAGTCAGTCAGTTATGTGGTCTTAATAGCGAGTATTTTTTTATCAAAATGACAACATGTATGTCTTTAACGAAAATATTTGCAATAGTACAAAAAACGATAGCACAATGATGATTAGGTTAAAAACGTGTCAAGTACAGGATGCACTATGACTCACATGTATCTTGTCATTTGTGTTTGAGACCTGAAATACATCATTCAAATTTAATTGGCAATAATTGAAAACAGTATAAGTTGACAAAATTTGAATTACGTACCAGTGTCACTTTAGATACATTCACTACTATACGACACACGCGACACGACACATTTTCTACCGTATGATGGAGGCCTTGTGTCAATTGTGCAGGTTATTTTTTTCAAACTGCAAAAAAGAAAATCAAGACAAAGCCATGGGAAATGGCGGAGCACTTCCATTCCACAGTTACAGTGTAGTATTCATGGAGAAGTTATGGATATTAGGATTGTAATATATTTAAAGGATATTCGCTGATCATTCGATTAATTGATTTATTTGTTTGTATTGTTTTTATTGCAACCAATAATTCTTCACTTATTTAGAGATGACGCCAACTTTAGAAGTGTAACAAAGTTTGGTTTGTGCTGTTTACTATTGCAAATGCAGTGATCGTTGTTAAATGTGTTACATTTAAAGTGACAGACATAGAAGACCTCATTATATATAAATATATATATATATATATATATATATATATATATATATATATATATATATATATACATATATTTACATATATATTACACACACACGCACGCACACACAGAGATATATATATATATATATATATATATATATATATATATATATATATATATATATATATATATATATATATATATATATATATATATATATATATTATGTATGTATATATATATATATACAGTAAAACCTGTATATAGGGGCCACCCAAGGGACCAGAGAATATTGACCTTTATGTGCAGGTGACCCTTATACACAGGTTCAATTTAGTTGAAGTATGCAGTAAAGGGACTTTTCTAAAGTGGCCTTTATAGACAGGTGATCCTTATATAGAGGTGGCCGCTATAGCAGGTTTTACTGTATATTACTTTTTTAAAATCCTGTCTTGCAAAATTGTTCGCTGGGGTCAATCTAACTCGGCGGTATGATGTAAATTGAGATCATAAACTAATGTGAAACGGACATAAAAATGTCAAAGTTGTCTTCTCCAGTTTCGCTGTAATGATAAGTTTCAACAGTCACGACCATCTCGAGTTCTTTAATCAGATATAGTAAAATATGATACTATAACTACACACAAATGAATTATTCGATTACAATTTATTTTCCGTCAATTGGGATTGAATTTCATAATAAATCGACCGTGAAGATGAAAGCACCCCTTTTCTAGTGAAATACACACCGTAAATTGTGTACCTTCAAAAATTCAAGTCGAATCTAGGATTTGTGTGTACATTTGACTATACCCTAAAGGTGTCTTCAGTTTTAAATCTGTTCTATATGTTAATTATCATTGAAATCCAATAACGAAACGCGTAAACATCGATTTGAAATTTATACATATTATAAGCGGAAAAATCGGTAATGTAGCAAAATGGATAAATAATGTTTTTGTCGAATGTCGAAGGCCCTATCTCCACTGAAGTTAGTGAGAATGCGAGTCTCACTTCATATTAAACTGAAAATGCTGACAAGCTATGCAATGGGTTTCAAGAAGATCAGTGCATTTTATTTGAGGGGGGGGTGACACTTGAAGCCTAAATTTCATTTAACTCCATATATCCTCACTGCATTGTTGTCTGCCCATATAACACATAAAGCCGGTGATGTTATTGTATTTGTATATTGTTATTGTTTAACGTCCCATTCAAGAATCTTTTTTCATATGGAAACGTCACCAAATCCCTATGGAGGGCTTCAATTTTGGCCTATGCTCGGCACTTACAACCATTGAACACTGAGGGTTCTTTAAACTACCGACATCTACTATGACACGGGACCTCGTTTTTTTTACTGTTTCATCTGAAGGACAAGAAAAGTCAGGTGCCTCCACCGAGGCTAGAACCCGCGATCCTCCGGTTACGAATCGAGCATTCTACCGCGGACCCACGACGGTTCTCAGCGCCGACGATATTTCTAGAGAAGTAAAACAACAACAAACAAAAGAATAGATGAATTTCCAGGGTGAATTGTAAATAAACTTTGCCTTACCCTGTTTACTTCCACCATTCAAACCAGATGGATTCTTGGATTTGACAGGGGAATATGTGAGATGGTATGACAGTAGCTAAATCGGACACGTGGTTTTTCTCCGGGCACTCCGATTTCCTCCCACAGAAATTCACCCCCGCACGTCAACACCAGGGCCAACGATAGATATTTATATAAGTTGCTTTAACTTATTTGTCAATCGTTGTAAAATAAATAAAGTTTTAACTTGTATAAATTCCCCTACCTCTGATGAGCGTGGTTTCGGATCTCACGGAAACCTAATTAGCTGATTTTATGAGAACGTATTTCCGTTTACTAACAGAAGGCTGTAGGCCTCGTCCCGAAAGCATTGTAAGAGGATTAGATTCTCTACCATTAAAAACTGTCTGACACCATATGACTAAATGATTGTTGAGTATGACGTAATTAAAAAAATAAGCAGACTAAACATCTAAACGTGCACAAATGTCAATGATTAGTCAAAGAGTACATGGGATACATTTTCAAAATCGTGTTCATATGTTTTACTTCCACCAGAAGACAATGTTCTTGATATCAGCAAAATTTGTAGAGATAATTTTGGGCGTATCAAAAATGTAATGATGATGTGTATTATGTACATGGAATATACTAGTGGTGCGTATGCTTGTAAGTGTTTGAACATAAATATCCGATTTGCGCGTGTGATTGTAAGTAAGTGAATGTGTTTACAAAAAATAGAAAGTGGTTTTTTTTTCGGACAGAAATGTCCATATCTTTTGCAGTTCAACAGTACGAACACTCGTGGAGGCTACCATATAAGCGACCAATAAACAATAATAGTGGACCTACCACTTCGAATGCCAAACGCACTTTAGCTTTTTTATTTTAACTAAAGCGACCTTTCGCAGAATTTGATTAAAATGTAATATTTATTTATTTTTATCATAAAATATTTCAAGTAATGTAATTATTTCATCAATTTCATTGTTTTGAAAAAATGCATTCCCTCAGTACGACAAACGTGAGTGAATTTAGTTACATTCTGATTCCGTCATCAAATATATAATAACTATAGCTAGAATCTTACACGGCATCAATTTTTGACATTTTATACAATGGATGCATTTAACAAAAATTAAAATCTTAACTCTACAAATGGCAATTTGCTACAAGGAACCGTACAAATTGTATTTCAAATATCATAGAATATACAACTACAAACTATTTTCCAATACCTCGTACCTTGATGAAACAAACAAGCTGAACGTTAAACATGATCTTAATCTGTGACGTTGGCGTTTCGTTTGATTCTCCCTTGCTTAGTGTCACGATTCGTCTTTGAAATAAATCATGCTTTTGAAATCCCGAGAGCACGCGTGATATATTCGTTGAAGAAGATATGCAGAAAATAAGCTTTTTTGTAGTTCATTATTATGATAATGACAAATAGTTTTACAACGCAGATAAGAAATAAGGTCTCCATCATGATATTTGTCATCGAAATCTCCTAGGATACGTTTCCTAACCTTGTGACTGATGTAGTTAATTATTCGTGTTAAAATTGGAAGAAACATTTTGAAGATATTATCTATGGATAATATTACAATGGACATATCAAAATATCGTTACATTGTAAGCAATTTTAAATATCTTATAAACCTTATAACATGATTACAAATCATTACAAATCATTCTATTTATGAATGATAGTTTAGATGCAATATTTAAGGTCTATATACTCACCGAAATGACGCCTCATATATAAGATGACGATAAAAAGCACTGTAATGACGCACAAAATAACACCAAAATGACACACGTGTCTATCAACATGATTGAAAGATTGAAATTAATTAATGTGGCAAATATTTTTTTTAAAATCTAATCATAATGACCATGTATGATACGCAGTGCAACGGAAATGTTAGCACACTTGTACATTGATAGAGATCCATACACAATTATGCTGTAACTAGGTAACATTTTAAAATATTTTGATGAAACATTACATTATTTGTATCATACACAATTTTATATTGTAAACACTATATAAAGTACATTATCAACGAACATTTAAATGTAATTGGGGTGAGCAAACTTGTACGTTTCATAGTAATCTTGGGAAATTTGGGAAGGCATCCCCCGTTAAAAATCTATTTGATAATTCAAAATATTCAAATTCTGGTACATTATAGGTCCATACAATATATATATATATATATATATATATATATATATATATATATATATATATATATATATATATATATATATATATATATATATATATATATATATATATTAGAATGCTAGATGGAAGAGAGAGAAAATGGTTAAAATATAACGGGGAAGGGCGTTAGCAAACGCCCTCCTGTAATTAAACTCCTCACATAATCCAAGGTGACTTCATGATTTAAATTTCGCTGTTCTAACCACCCGGCTACATACAGAAACCCCGTGGATTTAACTCACACTTTACATCATGATAATCCAATTACATTCTCCCACAAGTACATTCGAACGTTCTTAATAAAAGTTGAGATAAATTAGAAAGTATGGTGCTTATTTATCAATTAATGTTTTTAATTAATGTGATTATTTCCTCTTGCTTTTACGTCGTAAATATCATGTGGAGGTGCTTGTTTGTAATATAGTTGAATATAATATTATTATAGCCATTTTAAGTCGAGTTATGTATGAAAATCGGAGCCACTACCTATAAATTATTTGATATTAACCAAAATGAACAAGTATATAATATATGTGTAACTTGACCGAAACATGTCCAGCAAAACACACAAATATATCAACATACAGAAACGTTAAAAAAACATTACAAACGTATAGTTTATATTCAGTGTATAAGAGAATGAGAATGTGGCCGACTTACTGCGTTATATGAGGTAAATATTTAACTGTCTCCTCAGCGGTGTTATGGATTAATTAATGAAAGATGACGAAGTTTTTAAATTTTATTTTAAGTTGTCTGATGTATTATATCTAAATTTCCAAATTTTGTTTTATTTCATTTACAATATAAGTATCAGCGGATGGAATTTGGAATTTTTTTTTTTTACAAAATCAAACAAACAAATAATATGTATATTTCAGTTTCGCCACAATATCTGTATTCATACTGGAACTTGCATCCAATCAAACCCAACTGTATCGTAAATCGGTCCTACACCGTCGATATCAAGGTTTGCATATATTTTGATTCCAGGAATTAAAAAATTGAAAATTGAATTATTTTCTGATTAGTCATTTTATCATTTACATAACAACGGTCATGACAATTTGCAAAGGCGGAAAATATTTATATAGAAAGTTTCAAGGCTGTAAATTCATATCCATATTCCCAAATTTATACATACAATGTAAATAATAAATTAAACTTACAGACTGAATAACATTGTCTTAAGAATGGAATACACTTTAATGCTATTGACATCAAAATTCGCCGTAGGACTGATCTGGCTATCCCCATCTTGCTACGACGTTATTTTGACGATACTTGTATGACACCGTTTGTACTACATAATACGTTACATGTCGTTATGTAATAAATTTTAAAAATGAATTACTTACCATCAGTTTTAATACATCATATCCGACATCAAAATACATAACTGAGGTTCCGTCGAAAGAAATTTTTTTCTTGCTCATTGTTTCAATTATGATTTTAACAACAACATATTGATCTCTTAATGTATTATTCGGAAAAGGAAGTCTCCTGACACACTTTACTTTCAGAATATCAGAGCGCATGGAATATAGAATAACAGAAGACCAAAAATAAGATAATACACCAATATAACGTAAAATCTTGAAAAAACGATTTTAAGATATTTTCAGTTTCAATTGATAAAATTTGTCTCCTTACCTTAGTCTCCAAGAGACGGCAATAACGATAATTCAAATACTATTAACCTTTGTGGTTGATTCTGGGAGTGACAGTATCATGTTGAACGATTCTTCAAGGATAGCTATACTGACATATACGTGTAAAGCAGGAGAGAATTATTTTATTGTGCCTAATATGCATTAAATTGACATAAAGCTCCGTTTTGTGCCGGTCGATACATATTATACGCACATTGTATCATTCCGGTTCGTGTCTTTTGAGACCTTTACCAAATTGAATTACCCAGACTGCATCTATATAATATTAAGTGGAGCATATGTCTTCTATGCTCAACGTAACATTGTGTATGCATCACAATTTCCTTCTCCTGGTTAACAATGGACTTTCCAATCTTCTTTCTGGAGGTCCGACGTCTATGTTTATTTGTCTTACTTGGTGATAAAGATATCATTTAGAAGGTCAGGATTCACCAATCACGTCTGTTCACTTGCTGGTACCACTTCGTCGTGCTCTGTCAATGTTACTCTGTAATTTACCTATAAGACAACTTAACATCACAAGACATGCAAAATTGTACTGATAAACTTTCACTTGTATACATGAAAATTGTCGCCCCTAGTTACCTTCGCCCTTTTAAGACAGAAAACATATTCACCCCGTCTTAAATTAAACCTAAATAAAAAGGAAATATGGTTGACATGAATAGTCATGCATCAATTACTTAGCATGGAAATTAAATTCGCTCTCTTAACTAGGATCAAATATGGCGAAAATTAAAGGGGTGCGAAAATTTCAAGATATATTGTATTCACCCGAAAATAAATGGAACAACAGCATTCTGAATTATTTAACGCAGTATTTAGATTCTGTTAAAATAACAAGTGCTAGACAATTGCTCTATAACTGTCCGAAAATTTTACTATAACTTACCGAGTTAGACAGAAAACAATCTCTGACTACATTCATCATATACTTTAAATGAGGTGTTTTCGCATAAGCGATACCATCGATGCATGGGTGTGGTATGGACTCCAAATCTATATCAGGGGATTTGATAACTACAATCCGTATTGCCCCCGATCGGAACGAGGTTTACGGTATATCAATCGTTTCGAAGATTACTCAGTGAATACATCGTCTGAGAGCTAATTGAGGAACTGGACAATTTCATAGATGAAGAAATTAAGATGTTCCTTGATATATCTAAAATGATGACACAGAAAAGAATGTTGATGAAATCAAAAGCAGAAACACAAAGAAAAATAATTGTTTCGAGAATCGTAAGCATGTACATTAACTACTGGAATAGGGAGCGTTCGAGTTAGCCCGGATTGCCGTTATAATCCTGCTTTTATTATCGCTAGTTGCGTGATTCTAGCAAATTTTCCTCAATGTTATTTCCGGTTATACAAAATAAATTTAATGTGCTAAAAAGTAAAAATATTTCCATTTACTTTACGGACGTTGCGAAGGTAGATATGAAAACCGGAAGAACATATGAGGAACAAAATCGAGGAGGCGCGAATAAATGCAGGATCATAACGGTAATCCGGGCTAACTCGAAAGTTCCCTAATGGAACACTTTAGTGTATATGGGTTTGTTCATGTCTCTGCCTACCCGGACCCTAAAGCTGTTATTAAAGTATCTGGCTGATATCAGATTTGGTATGAAAGAGGTCATGCAATTATATATAAATAGCAAAATTTAGATTTATATATTTTACAAGAATCTTGTTGAGAGAGAGAGAGAGAGAGAGAGAGAGAGAGAGAGAGAGAGAGAGAGAGAGAGAGAGAGAGAGAGAGAGAGAGAGAGAGAGAGAGAGAGAGAGAGAGAGAGAGAGAGAGAGAGAGAGAAAGAGAAAGAGAGAGAGAGAGAGAGTTTACATATCATTATAAAACAGTATATTTATATATTATATGCGTATATTCAATACAAAGACATAACCATTTGGACTAGATCTGCGGAAAAGGGAAACGTTTGTTTATGATTCCCGATCTCTAACTGTTTCGAATACCACATATATCTTGTAATAGATCATACGTATACATTTCATATTTCAAACTCTTGAAATTAATTAATGATCTTTATGAAAAACATTTTCCAAAAAAGTGACTTAACAAGTAGTAAACCATCTGTGATGAAATAATATATAAGTACAATTTTAAGAAAACTATACTTATAGTTCTAGTGTGATGAAATAAAGTTTATTCGTTTCAAAATAAACGTCGAAATGTAACATTGAAACCCCTGTCGCGTCAAAATGGATATAACCAGTATAATGAACTTTGATCAAAACTCAACGGAAGGTAATTTGACGAGGAAATGGTCAAATCCCATATTCAAAATATTTGGTTTGTTTTAATGTTGTTTAAGCGCCAAGTACGACAATTATTTATTGATATGAAGGCGGTCGGCTTTTTTATGGTGGGTGAGAGAACCAGATTACAAAATGCACCGGAAGTGACCACCGGCAAGTAAAATGACAAACTTTCTCACAAAATCATCCTAAGTTCCACACACGTTCAATATAAAGAACTAGATATCATCAACCCACACTAAAACGATAGGATGGTTATTTTTTTCCGTATCCGAAAAGTAAATATTTTCTTCGTGGAGAAAAGATATTTCCTCATAGGAAGTTCTGTATTCCACAGATATTTGATACGTCAATATGTAATGTTTATTTTTCCGGAATGCCAGACCCCGGGGGAATCTTAATGTTACTTACTGGTTTCAACCCTACTTACAGACTACGTAAAAGAAAAAAGATTTGATTAAACATTCATGTTCTACCTCAGACAACTTGTTCTCTAGTGAAAGTTAAATAAGAACAAGAATTGGCATGGACATAAACCAGCTATTTAATCAAGCTGTAATCATAGGATAGACATCATAGCTTCGTCCCTGTGTGAATACAGATTAGTATAAACCCAACAATAAAGTCGAACAACAAATGCAAATAGGTGATCAAGCAGGTAACACTAATCGATAGTTTCGTATTCAGTGTTAAATACACGGAGAGACGAGCGTCTACAATCAAATTAATGCTTGCTGTCAACAATTTCAAAATATTGAAGGAATGAATAGAAGAAAGTATTTAATGGATCGTTAAAAATGTATACCCCAACTTCAGTTAGCAATATACTAAACGTGAGCATATACGTGAATTGTATGTATATAAATTTATATATATATATATATATATATATATATATATATATATATATATATATATATATATATATATATAATATATATATATATATATATATAAGTAAATGCAACTCATCTAACTTATTTTGATCACATCGGGAAAAACATGTAAACGCAGCCATTATTATCCGATCTACATAACATGGCGGGGAGGGGTAACCTTTTTGATTATCATACAGATGATTCTACTCACTTTTCGGTTATGATAAGCTTTAGGGGTAGAAAACGTTTTACCCCACCCCACCCCCCCTCCCCACTGGATGCTAGCAGGTATGATAACAAGTAGGAAGGAGTACTCTTGCCCGTATAATTTTAATGTCTTTTTGCTTCATCACCTAAACTTTAAACTTGTTCAGGTCAAGAAAGGGTTCAGGAGACTCCATCCCGCCAGGTTATATGAATTTTACTTTTAGCACACTTAAACCTGTCGCTTGGCCTGCTATAGTCAGCGGCATGTCTTCTTATATCTAAATATATATATATATATATATATATATATATATATATATATATATATATATATATATATATATATATATATATATATATATATATATATATATATATATACATATATTTAATTACCGGTAATTGTTTAACTATCAGCATTTTTAAATTTATTTCTTAAAGAGATATATATCTAATTACCGGTAATTGTTTTCCGGATAAACCACTCTACACGATATTTAAGTACTGAAGCTGAATTTGTACTATATCTCTCGGGACAGTTAAACTGCAAAAATACCGCTACATAAATATCATAATTCGAAAGTATTAAGTAGATAATAAAAAACAAATCAGACGAGAGCTAAACCAAGGCAGCTTACCACCCAAGGGACCTTTATGTGCAGGTGACCCTTATACACAGGTTCAATTTAGTTGAAGTATGCAGTCTAGGGAGTTGAAAAAACTTAATTTAATCCTTATACAGAGGTGGAGGCTATAGCAGGTTTAACTCTCTCTCTCTCTCTCTCTCTCTCTCTCTCTCTCTCTCTCTCTCTCTCTCTCTCTCTCTATATATATATATATATATATATATATATATATATATATATAGTGTTAATATCGTGGTTTTAATTCATAAATTAACGAAGTGTTTTCATATCCTTTATTGTATGATGATTGTGTTGATAACGACAGTAAATATGATCATCATCGTCATAATCATCACCATCATCATCATTATCATCATTAGCAGTAGAAGTAGTAGTATCACTATCATTAGCTCTTTTGTTAGATAACACTTAATATCTTAGGCAAGTTTACACATTAACTACTCCAAGGTTCTAACAATCAATCTTAATTATAAGTTCCTTTTCCGGTGAAACCGGAAAAGATCGCTACTGACTACATCCGTCAATCTGCCCAGTAAAGGTTTTTGTTAAAATTTTGTATTTGCTCACCATTCACTTAATTATAGTTAACGGGTAAGGGAAATGTATTGATTCATAGATACTCTAAGAATGCTCGTATTAAATGGTTCAATAAAATAAACATGTAAAAACAACAAACGCTCGTATAACATAATTGTATCTATTTACACAAAATAACACTAGACATGTAATATAGCTTTGTACCTTATGACCTATTGTTAAAAACAATAAAATTCAGCCACTTAATAGTAATAGGGTTGACAATCATATGCATATGAATAAAACTTTACATACGTATGATCTAAAAACCGTCGCCAAACAGGAAACGGAAATGGTGCATTTTAAACTATTGTTAAAACACGTCCACGTCACGATAACGGAGTAGAAAAATATACAAATGTATATGAACAGTAAACACGTATGACCTAAAAACCTTTTGCAAACTGGAAACGGAAAAGTCGTATTTCACATATTACTTTTATAGTACCCAGCCACTCTATAGTAAAAGGATAGACATCTATATATGTGTACATACATATACGGATTGTACATACGTACCGTGTAAAACCGATTCAAAATAGGAAACAGAAATGATAACAGAAACAACTACTGTGTCGAATAGATAGTATTATGAGTGCTTGAATTCTTGCCTATTCTGCAAAGTTACTATTTTGGTACTATGTTTATAATAACTTCAACATATTAACATAAATCCAGGATTTGACTTCCTGATCACGCAGACATCACACATGTTTGGTAGTTGCAGCAAACATTCTTCATCAGCGAAATATATATATATATATATATATATATATATATATATATATATATATATATATATATATATATATATATATATGTATATATAAAAAAAGCACTAACATTATTACCGACACGGTCAAAATAAATGTCAAATATCCGGGACGACCTGTCCCTTCATCAGGACAAAACAATTAAAATAACATGAAAAACCTACACATATACACACAACACCGGAAAGTGAAAGAAATGCATTTAGTCAATTTCATGCTATATATATTCTTTTCCTGACTTGTATCTATTGCTTAGATCCGACACCCTAAGACATATAGTGTTGTTGGTTTTAGTGCTTTGTAAGCATATATATATATATATATATATATATATATATATATATATATATATATATATATATATATATATATATATATATATATATATATATATATATATATATCTTGAACTCATTGTCCTTGAATCCAAACTGATTGGTTCTGCTTTTTAAATACATTTTCTGTTAATATATCTTCTGGCTATTTGTCTGAAATATGATTGTATGAATAAGTTTCTGGTGTCGTTATTTTCACATTTTCACAGTAAAACATATGCTAAGAATTGGGAAGGATATAGCTTACACACAATAAATTAATTACGGAGGTAAACAGCACTAAATAAAGATAATGATTTTATACTAATATATTTATTTTCAAATCATGCCTGATAAGTGATTATGAAACATTAATATATAGAAACTAAACATACGTCGATTTTAATATCCGGAAATATTAGACGCAAAAACAAGCGCCGTATATAGGATATCACTCACTGCCGATCGACAACATTTGCCCTGAGTGATTTGAATAAAAATGAAACAGAAAATGTGCTCATTCATTTTCAGTCTGCTTTTATTTTGCTTTAGAATTATCACTGTGTATCATCCGTCATTTAATAAAATCTTACAAAATTGTCTTAAAAACGAGTTTGATTCCAACATATATACATCATTAATTTTTGTGTGAATGATTGGCTCATCTAAACCAAAATCTTAACTTTAAAATTAATCAATTCAAAAGCCAATATCCATCATTACCATTTATGCAATGTTTCAAATGTCGAAATCAAATTAAAATTCTACACGTATAAGCTACCGTACTTCTCACAATTCCCCATGAGATAACATCGACGTCACCATTTACTCTTGCTGTATAAGTTATTTGTCAACAGCAAAGAGTAATGGATGATGAATGTACGGGTGACGAATGGGGTCTAGGCATCATTTAGATTTAGAGAATTAAATACATGTATAAACAAGTACACCACACACACACGAACACACACACACACACACACACACACACACACACACACACACACAAACACATATATATATATATATATATATATATATATATATGTACGTGTGTGTGTGTATGTGTGTGTATGTGTGTGTATGTGTGTGTGTATGTGTGTGTGTGTGTTTTGTACCTGTTTATACATGTATTCAGTTCACTATAATATACATACATTAAAAATATATTGAAAATCAAATGGTTAATTTTTAACACTGACAATTTCTTTATATCTAAAAGCATATCAAAACTTTAAATCTATTTGATGTTGTTTTATTTTTATTTAAACTTAATGCAGTTTAGAGGAAGAATCATATAATTAATTAAATAAAGAACGAATGTGTCTGAAAACACAAATACTCTCGCTCAATCAATCTGGCTTATTATACTTAAAGATACTTTTTGAGAACATTTTATATCCCTGCTCAGGGGCGGATCCAGGATGTTTTTAACAGAGGGATTGAGAATTTCTGTCATTACGAAATGCGAGCGCCAAAGGTGAGTAACTGCAGAGGCGAGGGGTCTTGGGCCGTTTTGATTTTTTCAAAGGGAGTTTGCAACCCCCGCAACCCCCTCTGAATCCGCCAATGCTGCTAGTAGTCTTTTGTGCTGTGTTTTATTCTCAAAGTTATATTTTCACTGTTTTGTTTTTATTTTCTCTGTGATAAGTTTTCCAATAATGTATTTAATTTTCGTTAGCAATTACTTTTTAATTTTTGTATGTTCGACATAAAATCAAACATAATGCACTGAAATAGGTAAAAAAAAAGAAAATATCACAAAATGCGAATTGTCTTATCATATAGTCAAACAAATATGATAATGATTACCTTAATGGGCTTCCATACATGGAGGTTGTAAACTCACACGACATTCTGTGTGAAGATTGATTTTTCCCTCGATAATAAGGTATACGATAATATATATAATACTGTTGAAATAATGACATTCTTACTTTGTCACTTCATAATTAATTGGGGCATCTCTTTACTATTACATCGAACTAAAAAATATGTCACCACCGGAAGTGCAAATTGAAATACTAAATGCATTCAATATTTTCATTAATTTCTCGATAAAAAAAATAAACTGTAGTCTAAAAAGTTATTCATCTGCATACATACTTACATGCCTAGTTATTATAATCTTCCTTTAAAAATTCATCAGGTATAAAAGCTGAAATATAGATATTATTTCATTAGGGCGGTGTCCAGATTTCGCATCGCAACATTTTAAACTAACGGATACAACGACAAATTTAAATCATATGAAACTCATAAAGTTTGTGTTGCAATTAGTTTAAGATCCCATGACAATATGGCCGATCCATCTTCAGTTGAGCTAGAATTAAAACAGATGTAAGGTTCCGAATGGAAAAGAGGTATCATACAAGGTCAAATTCTGAGCCTATGAGATGTATAACCAAATCTGTAAAAAATATTTTTGTTTAGTCCAATGTGAAAGTGGACATTTTCACTAGTTGTTTACTTTGCAATTTTTCTATGTATAATCTTTCGCTGGGAGTTAATTTACGCGAACACAAAACAAGAGTAAGTAATTTTCAATTTTACACTTAAAAGAGCTTTATATGCTGTGTGTTTGTTATTCATATTTTTTACTTCTAAGATTCATATGCAATAACAACAAATATATTAACAAAGGCATACAAATTCTTAAATTCCTATATATTTTGAGAAAATGGCTGTCGACACCATTCACTTGCAATTGATTTATTCAACCTTACTATTTGTATATGAATACCACACAGAATAAGACCTTATTTTCACAAAATATATAGGAATATAAACTTTTTTGTCCTGTGTATAACTTTTATTTGTAGAAAAGTAGAAAAGGTAGAAAAAATCGAAATAAAAACACATCTAATCCCCCTTTAATATCAAAAAACCTATTATCTTATAATTATTATCATCATTTTAAATTCTATTGCAATTAGTATTATTATCTGGATTTTATTTTACTATACCGTTTTCAAATATTGCTGCGGAAGGTCGGTGATCTCTTCTCGTTTATATTGTATCCTGGTTATCTTATCCACCATCACCACATAAGTGAAAAATTGTAATACGCGTGTGGCGGTAAGAAAACAATAAAAAGAAAAACTTTATAATTGCTACGTTATTGTTAATTCTGTTATATGGGTTATACAGTAAACCTTGCTTATAACGAATTCCAATGGACCTTTTTTCAATTCGTAATAAGGACAGTTTGTTATACAGTTATGGCGAAACGGGCTACAAGTCACTTGTTAAGAACAAATTTCACTCTAAATTCATGGAACTTTCCGGGAAAGAAAACAGAAACCTTTTTTCTATTATTCAATCAGAGAATATGCCGCCTGCTTAAAAAGTCAAGAATTTACATTTGTTACAACGATATTGATCACTTCGTTATAATACAATAAAAAACGTTGCTTGGGGCATCAAGGGACATAGATATTGGTTTGTTATAGGCAAAATTCGTTATATAAAATTCGTCATAAAATTGTTTCTCAACTTGGAATATATAAAGATTAAGCCTGGGAATATATATTGATTCGTTAAGAGTACCAATTCGTACAAACCGAGTTTGCTATATTTATGTTTTACTGTATTTCTTCATCGTTAATAATCATGATCTTCTTAAGCAATCCGTTTTGGATCCAGATTTTTCGTGCGCCGTTCAACTTTGTTAGCCCTAGCGATTTCCGGTATGCGTCTATGCGTTGACCTAGAAATAAAATGCAATTAAATATGAAACTCAAATTATTGTCACTAGTCAATTTATGTCAAAAACAAATTGAAATTAACGTCTGAACAATATACATGGGATATTGTGGCAGTTGTATATATTTTATGAAATCGAGCATCTTCGCATTATAACTTTGGTATTATGTTGACAACATTTCTTTGAATGAACTGTGTAAACAACGTAAAACGGAAGTAAGAGCTAACAAAAAAGCAAACGTCATGTGACAGCGGCACGGAAAATCCAAAATAATAATGGAAAATTCAAGAACTCTAAAAACTCGCAACACAATTGTTGTTCATTTTTTCCAACACCGTTTTCTATCCAAAAACTGTCACTAAGGCACATGGATTTTTTTTTTTTTTGTATTAAAAGTTTCAAATATTCGATGTATTATACAAATAAAACGTTCTTACAAATATCGGTATCTTGTTATGATGATCGTTATCTGTGAAAAGAAAACAAATGCAATTAATGGGCGGGTAAAAATGTTTCATGGATGAAACGAATATAAATCCTATTTCATTCATTCTAGGTGATATATACATGATAAGTTACAATATCTATCGGGATTTTTTCAGTTTTACAAATCAAAGTTGTAATCACGGGATATATATAAAATGACAGATTGTATATCTTTAAACAACATACGAATGACAGTGTTTTAGCAGATATCAATATAAAAGATCCCAGATACGAAAGAGTAAATCATTATTTATACATGTATATAATATATACTAACTTATAATGCGATTACATACTTTTAGGCTTTGCTTTGGCATATTTGATACTTTTAAATACAAAAGAAAATTGATAGCTTAAGCATGAGAGTGGGTTGCCACTGAATAATTAATTAGATCAGTAAATTATGTAATGGAATAAATACAAAATACCAGAAAATAATTCCTCATTCACGAAGTAATGTTCCCGAATATTAATTATAACACTAGATACAAGGTGAACGAAAATTACTGTATAATTTGATGATAGCAATTTCCTTTCTGTTCTACTGGAAAATTGCATTGAATTTGCAGATGACTGTCAAACGACTGGCAAGAGCTCTGGGCAAAATAGTGATTTTAACCCTTTTACCCCTGAATATCCAAGTGATATGCTCTTTTCTATTGTTTAAGACCAGTCTTTAGTGGTCAGTGGGATTGAAATGACTATTTATTCCGATATTCGCGACATACATTGGTTCCTACATATTCAGACCACGTACCTGATCGACCTTAATTGGTCTGATTAGCAAGAAGGTCCCTTAAGTGAAGAGCAGGGACCCGTTTAACGAAAGATCCTTAATCTTAGAATTAGTCTTAGGACCACTTTTACGACTTGCTACCGTTTTACAAACAAATGGGACTTTTGACTTACTACCAAATCGAGTCAGGTCTTTATGACTACCCAGAGGCTGTGCGTAGACTTAAATTCATCATTCATCGACTTTGTAAATGTAGCAGGTAAACATATTGATAGATTTTCAATATCTAATTTGAAAATGTGCGAAAATACCCTGAGACGTGTTTAAGGGTAGCGTTGATATAATGGTCCTAACGTTTGTCTTAAAATCTTCAGATTTAACAGTATGACTTTTTATACAACGGGCCCCTCGGTGTATTTAATACCTTCTAAGTGCTTTTCAGGAGACTGGGAATTTGTGATCTTCAAAGCGAGATTTTTCTCCTCAGTGGGATTGTCTTAAATCGAGTTTCCACTTTGTAAATTTCGACACAAAACAAAAAGTGACGAAAGAAACATACATACAAACGTACATACATACATACATACATACATACATACATACATACATACATACATACATACATACATACATACATACAAAAATACATACATACATACAAACGTACGTACGTACGTACGTACGTACGTACATACATACATACATACATACCTATGAGCACTAGGCCTACTTCTGCTCTGCATTGACATTCCAGGTTGTGCGAAAACAAGATGGACCTAAGAATTAGCAAGGATTGGAGATGAAATGCGAGACTGAGCTGCTTTCAGTGAGTGACAAATTGTTTCTGACAGGAATATCTGGTGAAGGCAAAGCGACCTGTTTATCAGAGATGCTTGATAAAGTTGCACTAGGCCTAATTCTCTTTTTTCTGTTCAACTGACAAGTATCAATTGTAACTACGAAGCGAACGTTTTCTTTTCTTTGGCCTGTGGTTCTGGTCATAACATGATCTAGATCTATAGCAATATGGGCCTGTACAGTGTGCTACGGATGTAGTCTTGTGTTTCCTATTTCTTTCCGCGACTTTTGTTTGTTTTGTGGTAATTTATGGCTTTTAAGATTAAATAAATAAGAAAGAAATATGTGATATTCTGTTATATGCTGATTCGTTCATATGTTGAAATTTCAGAGATGACATGTCCAACAAATAGATAGAAAATGTTTCTCAAATATTCATGCATTCCTAGGCCAAATGTAAAGCGGTTAACACTTGGGTCACGTGACGACCTACCACTTGTGTTATTGAAATAATTATACACTCGTTCTGTATACCTGCAATGAAGGAAATTACAGTTGGTATGTAAATATTTATTATTGATTTTGTAACTTGGACTCAACACACTTCCTGGAAACCCTACATACTCTCTAGCCGATTTCTCTACTTCTGAAATATTAGATAATCATACATCCGTTCTCACTTCGTTTGGAATACCCACAAGTGACACGGAGCTTGAATTGCCATATATTTATTGGATTCCGAAGATGCACAAAAATCCCTATAAACACCAATTCATTGCGGTGTCATCTAAGTGCTCCACCAAGCCTTTATCTATTTTGCTCATCAAACTGCTTACACATATAAAACAAGGTCTTCAGAAATACTGTACAACGGCCTACTCAAGAAGCGGAGTCAATCAGATGTGGATCCTAAAGAATTCAAAAGAATTGTTGGAACATTTAAAATCTCCAAACTTCAAACATATTACAAGCATCAAGTCTTTTGATTTTTCGACCCTTTACAAAACAATTCCTCATCAAAAACTAAAAAACAGATTAACATCTATTATACAAAACTCTTTTGTATACAAAAAATGGAAATCTCAGATAAAAATATATAAATATAAAAGATATATATATTCACTGTTAGGTCATGAAGAATCTTACTTTGTTAAGGAACACTCTAATTCCAATAACAAGTACACTCAAGACGATATTATCGAGATGCTGCGGTTTCAAGTAGACAACATCTTCGTGGTTTTTCCGGGAAAAGTTTTCTAGCAGATTGTCGGCATTCCAGTTGGTACCAACTGTGCACCTCTCTTGGCTGACATCTTTTAGTATTCATATGAAGCGGAATCTATACAGTCTCTGCTCTCCAAAGGAAACAAACAGTTGGCATCTCGGTTCAATTTTGCTTACAGGTATATCGAAGATGTTCTGTCCATAAATAATTCAGAATTTCAGAATTACCTCGGCCAGATGTATCCGGTTGAGCTAGAGATCAATGAGACGACAGAGAACAACACATCTGCTTCTTACCTAGATTTACTCGATTGGAAAGGACGGTCAACTTCACACATCCCTTTAAGACAAACGCGACGATTTCAATTTCCATATCACGAACTTCCCGTTTCTAAGTAGTAATATTCTATCTTCTCTTGTCTATGACGTTTTCATTTCACAATTTATATGTTATGCCAGGACATGCTCTTTTTATGAATGTTTTATTCTGAGAGCAAAACGACTAGCCAATAAACTACTTACACAAAGTGACGTTGTTGAACGCTTGGAGACGTCGTTTAAGAAGTTTTATGGTCGATACGGGGATCTTGTTAAACATTATGAAGTCCCCCTCTCAGAAATATTAGATAGTATTCTGGAGCAGTGACAGTGACTCCCTTTCACCAATCGTGCTTTTCACCGAACTTGACCTTATCAACAAACTTGACCTTTTCATCTGACTAGAAAGGTTTCCATGGAACGTTTGCGACGGGTGTGGCATGCCAGCAGAAGACGCTGACTCCTTCCGGACACCTGGTCTTATCCCGTTTGGGATTCGCAATTGTTCTTCATGTTGATACCATTTACACATCGAATTCGTCGTGTTATAATGGACTTGAGTTTTGATTATCGATTGGTACTTCTTCATATTTACTTTGTTATGGTTATCAATATTTATTTATTACTGTTGTTGACATTTTTCTTTTTATTTGAAATTTTACAGTGACCGGCTTTCATATTGCTTGCGAAGGAATATTGTCAAAAATGAAAATATAAATATGAAATCCTGGCGTGGATCAAAATCCACCTTGTTTACAACTTTCAAATTAGATGTGTCTTTTTTATTTCCATAATAAGATAATTACCCTTATTGATTTCACAGTAACGAAACTTGAACTTCTTGATTTCTTTGACAGACTGCTCATTGCTTTCATCTAGCCGTGGTTTTTTTTCCGGAAACGTGAGACAATACCACTATATACACCATATACACCTTATAACATTTTACACCCGAGAATAAATGCGTGCTTTTTCATCTAACCATAATACCAAGTTTTATGGATTACTAATTTCTCGGAATCCTAGACGCTGTAAAAGAAATCATCAAAGACCAAGGTAATCGCATTACACGATAAATTGACATTTTAATGTTCTTTGTCGAAGCATTATATATCATACGTGTAGACAATCTCAACAATTTATTGCGGGACTTGTTAGCTATTGATAATTAGTCAAAACCATTGATATCTGCGTATTGAGAAAACCCCGCAAGGTTGTGTGAGACCAAAACGAGACGTGGACACACATGCACCTCACGGTCACCTCTTAGGAACGAGCACACCTTGATCCTATATCTTGCCACCTCTGGCAATATTTATGGGTCTTTACATAACCTCACACAAAACGAAATAACTTCTGTGATAGTTGGTAAAACCAGTACATTTATCGTCAAGAAATAAACATTACAGGTAGTGGGAAATCATATCTTGGCGGAAAGTGTTATCTCGTGTTATCAATCATGCGCTGTGCGTGATTCGCAAGTTGACAAACTGCATACATCAACAAAATAACCATCTACCAAAACAATATAATGACCGGATATAGTTGCAGATGATTTTGGTTCTCGAGTCAGCGAACTATGTGTGTATGCGGTTGAGAGAGAGAGAGAGAGAGAGAGAGAGAGAGAGAGAGAGAGAGAGAGAGAGAGAGAGAGAGAGAGAGAGAGAGAGAGAGAGAGAGAGAGAGAGAGAGAGAGAGAGAGAGAGAGAGAGAGATGGACATTATTCATTTTCTATTGAAGACATATAATCTGAAATGCCACATGAAAACTATGAATCCATGAGAGATACATGCTTATTCAATGTTTGTTGAACGTGCCTGGGGAGAATATTTGGTCCTTTTTGTACTAATTGAATACAGCACTGGACCTGGCCTTATTTTTACGTAATATATAGGAATAAAAGAATATTAATGCTTGTGTGTTTATTATTTGCTGTTGTACATAAATCTAAGTAATAAAAATAGAGCCTCTGTGATCGCATTTTTAGAGCATCACGCTTTGAACTATGAAGTCTCTCACTTCTGGCCAGCGCAGGTACGAGTCTCGTTGGAACCTAAGCTGATTTGTTTAGAAAATTTGCCAGTTTACCCACGAAAGGCCGACGATCTCTCCCATGGTACATTGTAACTGGGTTCTCTCTTCCACTATTAAAAACTGACCACCACCATATAACTGACCACATGTTGAGTGTGACTTAAAACATTATTCAAAATTAGTAAAATAAAAAAAGTTTTATTTTTAGAAAACACAGCTAATGCCCCGTTATAAACGCCGTACGTTCTGAACGAAAGATCACTTAAGTGTAAAATAATCAGCTGGTACTGAAATACCGGATAATTGGTTAATTGGTTCCCTCGGGAGCCCTGACCATTAAGCAACAATGGAAACGACTCAGTGGTTATAAATATAAGTATAAACTGAAACTATACTTAATTATACTATATATATATATATATATATATATATATATATATATATATATATATATATATATATATATATATATATATATATATATATATATATATATATATATATTACAAATGTTATTGTATCGCCGGTTGCGTTTAAACAGGGAACATTTCTTTCCGTAGTTTTCGTCATTAAGATTACAATCTCTGTCTTACTATCTAGAATCTAAATGCGAAAGAAAATAATAAAACAGAAAGAAAAAAAGGAAGGAAAATATTTGCCACAAGTCCAAGATGCATGATTGTGTCATATTTTCACTTGTCATTTTATACTAAACGCTAAAGGAACTAAATATGTATGTAAACGATATAAAACGAGTTGTGTATGACAATTCGCACATATTTTGTCTGTTATTTTATATGTTTAACATTTTTCTAGGTTTTATGACTTGTTGAAATACACACTTCTAAAGCAGTAAGCAGTGAACGTTCTCGTGACGCACTCTCCTACACTAGGGAGTGTTTCCGCTACAGTATCATGGAACTTGGGAACAGCATTTCGATTTCTTTGCCAATTGAAAAGAAACGATCGTTAAATGTGTACCCAAAGCAAAAGTTAATTCATATCTAAAACACATTAAATCATTGTTCAAACAGATAAACGTCAACATTTGGAATATTTCAAACACTTGTTGAAGTATGGAAAAAATGAAGTCAGATTGTTTTGTTGATTTTTATATCTGTGTATCTGTATAACTATATAACCCTGTATCCATTTCAATTTAATGTTGAGAATGTTTTGGTAATTTACTAAGTCAGACATTTCGGAAAGTATTGTTTTGTAATTGTGCAATGGAAATCTCAGTGCTACAGCGGTCTCTTCAAATGCTGAAGTTCAAAGTTCAACGACAAAACATAGTGGCGGGACACGTGACATAAAGAAGCAATCCTCCATCTGTGCAATGCAAACTGAAATCGTCACTATTTACTAATATAAACAGCAGAAATACCAGCGTGCTAACAGTGAGATGGTCTAAGAGATAGCATACATACCTGGTAATAATTAAACAAACACTGACCTCTGTAAGACCCAGCGGTGGGATCAGGTCTCATATTGACTGGGCACACTCACCGACAGTCGAATTAGAATTAAGTAAGTGAGGAATGAACATCTGTATAGATTATTCAACTATTGAATAGGATTCACAACAATTCATTTCATTAAACATAGGAAACGACCTAGTTCTGTTTCCATGCTATAAAACGCGATGCTCTATAATGATGTAATCTAACTACCCAATACAATTTAACAATAACGGCAGATTAAGATTAGAATGATATGGATCTTGTTGCTAATTCAATGTCAGTCATACGAACACTTCCTCTAACAATAAAAAGGGGTGGGGTTATTGTAAATGTCAATGCTTAATGATATCCCCTTTTAGACATAGTCTTATGACTACTGAATGCAGATGCCTGTACCCGTTGGTTAGGAGATATCCATTCATCAATGTTACCTGGTCCAACTTCTACATATCCCAAAGTCCAGTCTTTGTCTATTTACCATTTTAATAATCCTTCATGGCACCTGTTTCCACCTTTAGATTTCCAGAGGTCCGTGTTTGCTCAGTATTCTTCATGCAGATTTGTGTATTATATACTAGACATCCTTAAGATTTATACCTTGGTATATCGCAGTTTTTATATTTAATTACTTTCTATAGTTTAGACTTAAGACAACATAAACTTTGCTTTATCTAGACATCACATTCCTGTCTGCACAAATGCACAAACATATACGTTTATTGCTATCGATTTGCAAGATAGCAAATCGATATTATAATCGATCATCGATATCTCCACATATCTGTTTTTACAGACAGATGGTCCGACAGACTGTAGAAACAACAAAAGTTGCATGATATTGAAAAGTTCTAGAATCTGTTTCCTAGAATTATGACCATCATAACTTTTCGTTTTAGATATATATATTTTTTCATTTTTATTTTTCTATTGTTGTTGTTGTTGTTTATTTTTATTGTGATTAGGTTTCTGTGCGTAAATTGGATGAATTATATAGACAGACATGAGCTTTCATTTTTTTTTTCAGAACAGTAATAATAAAATTGTCAACATAGAATATACAGAAGCCACGAATGTAGTACTTAAATGTACTTTAGGTGTGAGAAGCTGACATGTACATGTGTTATAACCTAACAAAGGGGAATTCAAAATCAAACATGGAATCATATATCAGGGATTGTAAAAATATTCCAATTGCTTCCTGGAACGGTCGTAAACACTGTCGGTGATGGGTCGTAAAATTGGTCGGAAACCGTAAAATTCCCGATCTGTTGTTAAATGCTGTTCTGAAGCGGCGACCATTTTGAAACAAACATTGAGACAAAATGCCTTGTATTTTTAATGATACACCTGAGAATATTGTGATCTTCGTAAAATAATAAGACGGGATTTTCCCATTTGATATATAATCGAAAATAGGGCTATTTTTTCTACATTAGAATATTTCCCCCCAATTTTCAAGAAAAGATTCCAGAATTTAATCATGGGGTGAAGTGTATGGCATTACTGTTAAAATTATAATTCTTAAACAAAATTGTTGTCAAAACAAATATGACGAGTTCTGTCAAAATCAGTCACATGATTTAAAATGCAATATTTAGATATATTTATAAAATATTTTGAATGTGCAAAAAAAACCCTAGAATCTCTTTCAAAACATCGAAAATATATTAATATTTCACTGAGGTAAAACAAATAATCTACAAGACATTTGAAATTTTGAAAAAAATAGTTTTTGAGAAGAAGACCACTTAAATTTGTAAATTAAATCATTTTTATATCAAAAACTGGTAAAACGCTAGATTTCATTCATCTAAATTTAAAATTGTTTAAAGTAATAATATTAAGCAAAGTTTTCCTAGAATGCATAAAAACAGATAAAGAAATAGTTTTTTTTTCGATAATTTCGACTTCGATTTCTAATAGCTCGTAACCGGAGCGTCATGAGATTTTAGTTGTCAGAGCCGGACACAAATACCAAATTATTCAGCGTAAGAAAGTTCACGGAACAATTTACAAGCATACTGGATGTTTGACAAAGACCCCTAGAAATTCCGGAAATGAGATCATGGTTCTTGGCAGATAAAGCATCCCTCACCGCCATTTCGTACCTGTAGTGAATCTCTTCATATCAATCAGGCTGTATAGCAAAGGGTAATAATCGGATATAGACAATTCAACAATATACCTTTTCCAAGTTGTTCTGTTCCGTCACAATTCAAAGAGAAATGTGACTTGCATTACTTCCGGTTAAGCGGTTTACCATATACAGATGACTTGGAATAAGAATTACAAGCGGTGGAAGGTGCAAGATTTGAAAAGCAGGCTACAGGAAAGATATAGAACTTTTTATCATTACGAAAAGGAGAATTTAGCGTTAATTGTTCCCCTTGCAGATGAACTGATAGCAAACATAATTTGAATGTAAATATTACGAAAACAGTTTGACGTCACGAAAAAAAAATATGACAAAAGTGTATGAAACGAAGCAACTAGGAAAAGGTCAGTTACAATGTAATAAGTACAGTTTTAAAATATCGTTGATACGATTCGTATAATTCATTGATACAGTCCATATAATCCGATGATATACTACTTAAAATCCTATAATACAATCCGTATAATTCGATGATACAATCATGTATAATAGGACAATACAATCGGTATATTCTGATGATACAATCCGTATAGCCCGATGTTACGATCCGTATAATCCGATGATAAGATCCGTACAATCCAATAGGTCCGTGTTTGTCCATTTTTACCAGATTTTTATCTGTATCCTGGACGTCCTAAAGGTTTGGTATCTGAGATTTTTTAATATATAATACATTTCGTATAATCCGATGATGAATTCCATTAAATACGATGATATAATTTGTATAGTCCGATGATACAATCCATGTAATTCGATAATACAGTCATGTATAATCGGACGATACAATTCGTGTAATCAGACGATACAATCCGTACAATTCGATGCTATAATCCGTAAAATCCGGTGATACAATCCGTATAATCCGATAAAAGAAACATGTAAAATCGAATGATACAATCCGTACAATCAGATATTACATTCCGTGTAATTCGATGATATAATTCGTATAATCCGATGATACAAACCGTAAATTCCGGTGATACAATCCGCATAATCCGATGATATAATCCCTGTAATCCGAAGATGAAAACATGTATAATCGGATGATACAATCTGTATTATTCGATGATATAATCCGTATATCCCGATGATATAATCCGTATAGCCCGATAATATAATCCGTATAGCCCGATGATACAATCGGTATAATTCGATGATACAGTCGTTATAATTCGATAATACGATCCGTATAATCCGATGATACAAACATGTACAATCGGACGATATAATCCGTATACCCCGAAGATATAACCCGTATATCCCGATGATATAATCCTTATATCCCGATGATACAATTCGTATAATTCGATGATAAAAATCGTATAATCCGATGATAAAAATCGTATAATATTGAGGACATAAAAATAAAAACAATTATGATATTGGCGAAAAAAATGAATTTATAATAGAAAAAAAAAAACTATAGCGGCCACCTCTATATAAGATCACCTGTCTATAAGGCATCTAAAGTCCCTTGAAAAACTTCAACTGAATTGAACCTGATATATACATAGATTCAATATTCTCTAGTATTATCAAAAGTGCTATTTCCCCCCTGCCATTTTTAAAGCACCAAATTGAATTTCAACAGGCAGTTTCATTTATTGATTTAAAATTCTTGACTTGCTATCTCTTAGCTTAACAGTACAATAGAGATTTATCTGAAATTTAGCGTAGATTTACATGTAAATCTAATTTATGTCGTTCATCTATTTGCAATACACGAGTTCACAAGAGGTTTTTTTAGACCCTGCAGAGGATTAACATTATTTACTGTAAATGTCAAACGTGTTTCACAAGATTGCTTTAAACAGTAAACGTATCTAAAATGAGATAAAACGACCTGTCAAAAACTAAGAATTGGTATGAATACATTTACTTAAAAGTAAAAATAAAGTACCAGTTGATAATGGAAACTCAAGTCCATTAGAACACGACGAATTAGATGTGCAAATGGTCTCAACATGAAGAACAATTGCGAATCCCAAACGGGATAGGACCAGGTGTCCGGAAGATGTCAGCGTCCCCTGCTGAAAATAACATTTGGAATGCAAAGGTTTGGCGTAGTGAATATATATTTGTCTTTATCCTAACTTTAGCTCAATACATTTAAATACTGGGAGTGGTATTTTATGTGAAATACCGAGTAGTATACAGAAGTATATACGACATATATTCTTATCCTGAAAGGAAATTGAATATTTATGATCGTCATATCAGAAGAAATAAACAATATTAGATACGTTATTCAGCATTATTAGAAATTTTATTCAGCATGTAATTCTCAGAGTAATAAAGCACTTTGGTCAATGATGGCAAATATATTTCCCACGAAAGCAATTGATGTATAAATAATGACTGCAGTAATCAGTTTCGACGGCGTTGTCAGTAACAATATAACGCAGTCCTTTTCCTTATTTCAAGAATCTGTCAGCAACATTTGAGAAGTATATTAGTCTATTAGAAACAAATAATGTAGATTAGCTTCTCGTTTGACGACAGAGTGGTGTAATGCAAGACGAAAGTGACCGCATTAGCTTTCACATTTAGATAGACACATCGGGGAATCGGTCTGTGACAGACAATGGTATTTCTGCAATAAAATTATAGAGATGAAAAATGAATGCTGCTTGGGAATTTTAATTAGGAGCAAAAAGACATTTTGAAGGTCTAATGACAAAATATGAATAAAACTTCTAATTACAGCATTTTCTTGGTAAATTGATCTCCGAAGATACACGTCAAAGATAAAAAGATTGTAGTTCATAGATTTTAGAAAATATTTTTAACTTACATAAAGATATAAAAAACAAGGGTGTACGTTTAGAATGGAAAATTTCTCCTTTACTTTCAATGAAATAGTTATAATAATAATATCTGAAATATAACAATCACAGATAACCAAAGTATAGATCGGTAGGCGACTCAGAAGAAGAATAATTAGAAGAAGAAGAAGAAGAAGAAGAAGAAGAAGAAGAAGAAGAAGAAGAAGAAGAAGAAGAAGAAGAAGAAGAAGAAGAAGAAGAAGAAGAAGAAGAAGAAGAAGAAGAAGAGGAGGAGGAGGAGGAGGAGGACGACGACGATTACGACGACAATAATGATGGCGATACCAGTCAAAGCGATAACGACATTATGATCATTGTCGTTGCTTTCCTTTGGTATCACTATTGGGTACAAACATGCTGAATAAATGCCGATTCAACAAAACACGATAGTGATAAATCGTATCCCATTGAGAATAGAAAATGTAACGTGCACATACTTATGGTGTATCTGAAATTAAACAGAAACTGCATTTTAACCTGATTGTTATGTATATGTTGTCAAATGAATATCAACAATCGTTGTCATGGTAATTTGCATTAATCAATCAAACTGTTTTGCGTTGTGGAAATAACTGTTTATATTGTTCAGTTGATATTCTGCAGACAATGTCTTCATCGTAATTTTCATCATCAGTTTTGAAGCGACAAATGCATTATTTGATAATTCCAAGAAAAGAATGGAATCGGCCAACTGGGAATTGAAAACCCGTCTTTTCTTATTATTATTTCTGTTCCGCTTGACTTTGTTTCATGTACTAACCGCTCGCTTTGGTTACGTAGTATAGCATTTACACTAATAAGGTCCAAGTTCGATTTATGGCAAAGTCCGGCAAATTTTAGGGTGGATATAATAGCATTGTTTGCGATTACTCTGTTACACTAAATGAAATGTTTAGTTACCTGTTCGATAGCGGTTGTTGAGTCATCTGTTCCATTTGTGACGAGGGTTTGTTCCTCGATTATTTCATTGGAATTTGACTGCAGACTCACGGCGGGTGTGACTGGTGAACAGGAGATGCTTACTACTCCATTTCACCTGATCCCACCTCTGGGTTTCCAGAAATCTGTGTTTCCTAGTATTTACATGATTTATATATTATATCTTGGGCATCTTTAGATAATTTATACTTTAAGTATCTGAGTTTTTTTATTGAAGGAACTTTTTTGAAACTTTAAAAATTGTTCATCGCAAAACGGTCGACATACGGCGTGGCAGTAATGAGCATTTAGGTTGATACATAAAACCGAGATTTAGCGTTAAGACAGGCCTGCATGAAGGCTGAAAAACCATAACTGAATCGGGATTCGGCGGCGTACAACATGGCTGTAATGAGTCTTTCGTGTAATATATAAAACCAATATGTTGCGTTAAAGCAGGCTTATAAGGTTGAAAAATAATAAATGAATTGGGAATCGGCGGCACACAGCGTGACAGTCATGAGTCTTTGGTGTAATATGGATATTCGTAACTCAAAGTCAATTAGGGTACGACAAATTAAATATAACCTTGGAAGGTTGGAAAACCATAACTGACTCGGGAATTGGCGGCATACAAAATTGCGGCCATGAGTCTTTCGATTAAGACATAAAACCGAGGTCTCACTTTTCGACAGGCCTGTGAGGTAAAAAAAAATATTTACTGAATCGGCATGTATCAACATTTGTGGTACTTCAAATACAGCAGGCGACCGCTATATTTCAGTCGAAAAATTATTGAAAGAACGTACAAAAAGTTTGATTCTCTCCCCAGTACGCTCTTTGGCTAGAGCTTGATAAAATAAAACAGGTTCTTAGAAGAGTAAGCTTCATATAACCCGAATATCCATGACAAAATATAACCTTGTTGAAGGTTGTGAATCCGTAGCACACCCCCACACTTCCCCTTCCAAAAACAAATGAAACAGAAAAGAAACCCATGATGGAGTACTGAGGATCTGAATCCCAATATTTTACGTTTCACTTATATTTTTTATCACAATAAGTAATCACAATGTCATTATATATGTTAGAAAATAAGAACACGTGATATTTCTATTTTAATTGGAAGGAAATACTAAGATTTTAGTTGCCCGAAAATGTCAATCTCCGCTTTTAAACCCTATAAATAAGTCATCTGACTAATATAAACCTGACTCTAAAACACACAGAGATAATAGGATTATATTGTTATCTGTTCAACTTTGTAAGTTGCTTTGCAAGTAAAGTAATGTTAAGCTTGAAAACCACGATTCCATTGCGTGCTGCATTGACTTAAAGTTAAAAAACTTCTTATATTTTCCTCGGCATAATTCTGTGGTACTTTATCTAAAATTACTCGCATAACAAGATAGTGAGGCAGATAATTATATATTCATATAACATGGCGGGTGGAGTATCGTGAACCTTTATTTATTTATTTATTCATATTTTGTTTTTTACCTGGACGAATTATAGTTAATCTTTAGGTAATGCAGCATAACGAACGACATTATAATTACACTGGCTTGAGTAATCGTTTTTACTACTCGCTTGAGTAACGTAAATTGGGTTATTTTGGCCATACTTTAACTTTGGCCAATTTGACCACCCTATTAAAATCACCAAAATTAAACTGTCCAAAATATGTACACAATGTTTCTACCTGAACTTTTTAGAAATATGTTAGTGTTTTGTAGGTTAACAAACAAGATTTTTTCTTTAAGTAATACTGTTTGGACGTTGATTTTGCTATGTGACGCATTAATTCTAATTATTTCATCGGCACCTTTAATTTGACATTTCAAAAACCTAGTATGTTCGACATGACAAAACCGTATGATGGTAGGTCAAGTTGAATTATGATATAAACATAAATCGCCAAAATTTAACTGCCTACAAATAACCCTTCATTATATGACCAAAGTGGTCAAATGTTAAAATCACCAAAATTAAACTGTCCAAAATATGTACACAATGTTTCTACCTGAACTTTTTAGAAATATGTTAGTGTTTTGTAGGTTAACAAACAAGATTTTTTCTTTTGACTGTTTGGACGTTGATTTTGCTATGTGACGCATTAATTCTAATTATTTCATCGGCACCTTTAATTTGACATTTCAAAAACCTAGTATGTTCGACATGACAAAACCGTGATCTGATGGTAGGTCAAGTTGAATTATGATATAAACATAAATCGCCAAAATTTAACTGCCTACAAATAACCCTTCATTATATGACCAAAGTGGTCAAATGTTAACACCAAAATATCCCAATTTACGGTTATTGTTTTTACCACTGGCTTGATTAATTGTTCTTATCACTGGCGTGAGTAATTGTTCTTACCATTGGCTTGGGTAATCGTTCTTATCACTGGCGTGAGTAATTGTTCTTACCATTGGCTTGGGTAATCGTTCTTATCACTGGCGTGAGTAATTGTTCTTACCATTGGCTTGATTAATCGTTCTTATCACTGGCGTGAGTAATTGTTCTTACCATTGGCTTGATTAATCGTTCTTATCACTGGCGTGAGTAATCGTTCTTACCATTGGCTTGGGTAATCGTTTTTACGATAATCCAAATTTTATAGATACGACACCAGTTTTACAGATTTTGATGTATATTTTGGAATCATTATAAGTATGTGCAATATATTTCCAATAGGTAGTTGTTGTGGTATTGTTGTTAAACCACTTTCACTCATATGGAGCCGTCACCAAGTTCCAGTTAAGGGCTTCAAATTTTGGTAATGTTCGGTAATTATAACCTATGAACAGTGAGGGTTCTTTAACGTGTCGACACCTTCTGTGACACGGAACGTTGAGTTTTACTGTTTCATCCGAAGGACAAGAGAGTCTCCATTAGATTATATATATATGTATAAATATAATTTACTTAATTGACAAATATAATATTTCACCACCAGAAACTGTGTAATAAATATACACAATTTGCAGGCGACTACGTCAATGTAGAAAGTTTACAATAGCAATGCCGAAATCGTCACGTTTGTGGTCGTTAAATTTTCTTTTGTGTCTTTAGTAAGTAAATGTCCAAGTAGGTATGGTTATTATTTATTTAAAAAATGATATATATATAACAGCCAATTCTCGAATTATCTCCATTCGATTCATCGGCATTCTCGTAATAACACCACATTTTGTCAGGAACATGTTTCCTGGTATATAAACTTCATTCTATAACGCAAAATTCATTAACGCCATTAGCCTCCATTTCACGATGTTATTTATCTCGATATATCGTGATAGTGGTCAGTGAAGCGGCTATTATATCACTATAGATCACCGGTGTAAAGCCAGGCAGAAGAAGTAAGACCAGGTGATTGAAGAATTAAATAAACAAGATAATTACTTAATGTGAAATGCTGTTCTGTTTTCTGTTCATTGAAGATATATCTGTGATACTAAAGAACGGTAACTCTATTTTCTCCCAAGATGTGAGAATCAAATTCATCGCCAAACTCGATATACCGCTATAGTTTCTAAATAACAACAGGTAGCGATTTATCGAGAACTTACTGTTGATACCAAATGTAAGTTTTTCTTTTTCTTTTATATCATATAATACTGATTTATTGTATCCAAGATGATAATCACCATGTAGAAATGAGTACGACAACATAAGTGTCGAAATAATTTCAATTAAATCGCGCACATTTCAGTCAGCATTCAAATATCCAAGTTTTTTTTTCATACCTCGCACATTAATTTCACCCTGCTTAACAAAGTCACCTTAGGAATATCGAGTCATTGGAAGCAGAGACAGGGAAAAAGTACCAGAGAAAAAGAAAAATCCAACAGGCCTAATGAGAGAAACAAAACGACATAGAAGAGACCTGATGCGAGCGGTCAAAAGAAAAAAACAGCAATCCAAATGTGAGAGACCAAACGCGCGCGAGAGAGAAGAGAGAGAGAGAGAGAGAGAGAGAGAGAGAGAGAGAGAGAGAGAGAGAGAGAGAGAGAGAGAGAGAGAGAGAGAGAGAGAGAGAGAGAGAGAGAGAGACCATACCAGGAACAGAAAAACAAGTAGGCAAGATCTGATCAGAGAGAAACCAAACGAGAGAGAGAGAGAGAGAGAGAGAGAGAGAGAGAGAGAGAGAGAGAGAGAGAGAGAGAGCAGAAAACAAATCGGAAAACCTAATGAGACTAAATGAAAGGGGAGAGAGCACAATAAGTGAGAAAGAGCAAAACCAGTTGGAGAGACTTGATGAGAGATTAACTGAGATGTGACTATAAACACTAGCTTTGTCGTTTAAAAGATATGCCTACTTAGTAATACAAAATCACCATTCGCAGTTTAGTGTGCAGAGGTGTATTTGTTGAGCATTTCTTTGATTTAATTACATCATTGTCATTGTACTGGAATCACTGGCTATAAATTATGTATTACTGGTTACATTTTTCTCGACAAAGTTGAAAACTTTAACATAACTGTAGCTGTATAACTATTTAAATCTTCTTTATAACTTGTATCACAAACAACATAACATTTCAGAGGTAAACCGGTTCATTTAGACAATATTTTTGTATCCTCTCTGAGGAGCTGTCACTGTTCTGTTATTGCAAATTAAACGGATTTATATTCAACATAAAATTTATTTAACCCAGTTGATAGCGCAAGTTGTATTTAAAGTGTTGTTATAATAGATATCGTAAAAATGAAGTACATCTTTGGTTGTTTTTCTTTTTCACTTCAAAACCTTTTGGGTACAACAAATGTCACTTTAGAAACACTCGACCAAGGAATGACCAAACATCTTTTTTCTTTGCTTTTTTATATTTTTAGTATTGCACTGTATGAAATTATTACAATATATGATTATAATCACAGCACATTGTAGAGAGAGAGAGAGAGAGAGAGAGAGAGAGAGAGAGAGAGAGAGAGAGAGAGAGAGAGAGAGAGAGAGAGAGAGAGAGAGAGAGAGAGAGAGAGAGAGAGAGAGAGAGAGAGAGAGAGTCTAAGCAACTGCATGTACAATTTTGTCTTGTTGGTTTGTTTGTACCTGTGTTCTCACTTTATAAGTTAGTCTGAGTTATTATAAATTAAAATAACATTTTATATTGCCAATAAAATAAAGAATAAAAAAAAAATAAAGGAGTAAGTACTTTTCTTGAATATTTAAGGCTGGTGCCCATTTCAGCCATAAAAAGTCTCTATTTTACTTGCCCTTTGAAAGATTTCTTTATATGTTAGATAATTTGATTTCAAAATGTCTATACATGCATTTATTGATAGTTGATTTCTATCGTATTTACATTTATCAATATAAACTTTTATATTACGAACAATTAAATTCCGTGCAGTATATGTTGATGGATAAGGTCCCAGTAAAAGATACTGCATGTTAAGATGGAGAGAAAGTGAGTACTGAGCAAAATGGTCCTCTATTTTGGAAAGAAATGCCTGTTCTTAATGACACGACCACAATAAATATATAATACTTTCTTCTTCGTCATAACAAAAAGAACACAATGGGTTGTCAGATAAATTCATTTTGAATGCTGACTTATTGGTGGTAAGTATAAATTGGTTTATTCTAAATTGGAACCATTGAAGCTTTGTGTCTTTTATAAAATGCAATGAAGTTGTCAAGAGCATTCTTCCATCTTTGCTGTGCATTTATCTTAACATTACCTAACTTAAGTATTTCATACATGTTTTTTTATCCTTTGTCATTTTGCAAACTCAATTTTAAAGAATTTGGAATAAAAGGGAAGAATGGCTAAACATCTTAGATTTAAGATCCCAAGACAAGAATCAATCCAAATCATCATTTATTTAACTCACCAGGCGACAGACCTTCCAGTGGCTGAAGTAAAATTGAAGACGTACCAATTAATAATCGAATCTCAAGTCCTTTAGAACACGACGAATTAGATGTGCAATGGTCTCAACATGAAGAACAATTGCGAATCCCAAACGGGATAGGACCAAGTGTCCGGAATAAGAACACATATAGTAACTGTCATGTTATTTTATAGTCGTCCTTTGAATAAATGCAGCCAGCAATATAATTGAAAACAATAGACACAACGAAGGTTTTGTGCTTATTTTATTTTAAATTTACCAGTTCGCATCTATTACGTTTTAGCATATATAAACAGTAATGTGCTCGCCGCTCCAGTACCACTCACTAAATCTCGTGGACTTTTGTCTTTTAAATAGTTGGCTGCTTCCATTTGATGTGCGGCATCATACGGTGCAGTGGCAGCGTAACAAAAGGCCTTCCATCCCTACAATTTATAATAGAGTCAACTGTTATCACTACAGATAATCGGTGGGAGAGCACTGTGCAGGTTTGTCATTACGGGTTGATGTTTTATCAACTCGGTAATGTTGTCGTTAGTTGATTTCCTAGGATCAAGTCAAAGCACATTTTGCAGTGTGGGTTCCTAGCGCATAATATTGACGAAAAAAACATTTATATGTGCAATTCAGAAACATAAACTCAACTTAAACATAGAAATTTCCAAATCACGTATTTTATTTTTTATTCGTAAATATTTTGCTTTTTTACTTAACGACAAAAACAGTATCAATTCGCTTAAAATATAGGTCTTACAGATTTGTCGAAATATATCTTATAAAAAGTTTGTCCTGTGCGAGTATTAAGATATTTTTAATTTCCTTTAAAATGTTACTTTTCAATTATTATTTTATATTATACACTTGTGACAAAATTGACGTTAAAAGCGACTCAACGGACTGTTTACAATCCTTGCGCAGATTAATATGCAAATGAGGTTTTGGTCGAATTGCGTGTGATTCCATTAACTGTATATTGTCCTCTCTCTGTGAAGTTGAACATTAGAATCTGTGTCGTTCACGTTATTTTAACTTATGAGAACATCCAGGCAGTCTTTGAAGTTGGGAAAATATTTCACATGGACATGTATAGACCTAGAGATTTCCAAAGTGCTACTGAGGGGAAGTACATTATAAGAGTACAATACTGTCCTGTTGCATAAAAAAATTAATATCGCTGAAGCGATGTAATTTACAAGAATACGGTTTTATAATCATATTTCTGATCTATGTAATTTGTTATTACAGCATGATAAATACATCAATATTTAAGAGTGATATAAACAGCGATATATAAAGCCTAACTGTTTAATATATCCTTGGTATAAATGGTAAATGGTTTGAGAAATATTTGGAAATAACATGCATTCCCTCAGTAAAAAGGTCGGTACCCTTTGTTTGATACAATATGTTCTCTCATAAATCTCGTACATTATATTTATTTCGGGGATAAATATGAAAGAACAAAAGCAATGTTGTACAATAATAGAACATACCGTTTCAAGCTGTGGCAAGGCATTTGAATCGGCTCTGGAATAATCGGGAGCATGACTTGGGTTAATGGCGTAGTCACAAGTTTTCAGTATATGTCCCGCCCAGTCCTGCAATATTATGTACATGATTCTTTAGTTTTTGGATTGGTATCTATATCGGAAAAAGTTCGTTTAGTATATATCAATTCCTCTAGGTATAGAAATGGAGTCTATACTTAAATTGAATGTTCCGAACAACAAACAACAGTCAGATTTGAACTAGGTATCATACGGATTTTGGCTATACGTATAGATTTATTATTTGGTCTTGTTTGCTACCACTTTCTTTTTAGAAAATCTATTTAAAATTAGGACCTCTACTGATGCAGTCTAATTGACAGAAACGATCATCTTAAGCATAATAACTTTGGTATCATGCTTATTATACGATTATACAATTAACAAAAGACAATAACATTTGAAATCTACTATATTTTAAAAACAATATAACATACACACTCGCATATTGGAAACTATAACTTTAACGGAGAAAAACGACATAGCCTTTAAGCTGGCTGTATATAACATCAAACTATTTATTTCAGGTGCTCTTTTGGGCCAGCTTGACATGAATATTAAACATGTATATGTCATCAGTGCATGTATGATGTTATCAGAACTTTTGAAGTCATCTATACATTGCTTTGGCCTCTGCAACCGCGTGGTTAGAACATCACACTTTAAACCAAGATTTCTCTCACCTCTAGTAAGCGCAGGTTCGAATTCGAACACTGGAATCTATGCTAATTTTGTGAGAAAGTTTGACACATAATTTGCGAAAGGCCGGTGATCTGTTCTCGGGTACATCGTAACAGGGTTTTCTCCATCACCATGAAGACATTGTCGCCACCATATAACTGGAAATTCTGTGGCATAAACACCAATAAAACATACAAAATTCATTTGCATGACATACCTTGTCCATCCAATATTTCGAAGCAGCTGTGATTGGTATAATTTGAATTCCAACAAGACAGCCATGCCTCATGGGGAAAATATTTGGAGCACAGGCCCAGTCTAATGTATAAACATAAAAACTATCTTCTGCTATTTGACCAACAACTCCATAATTTTGGAAAGCAGGTGGGAAATGATCAAAGTTATGTTGTCGAACGTGCCAATATTCTCGTACTGATGCTATTTCTAGTGCCAGCATGACCTGACCAGTTCCCCTTAGTATCGGGTCATTGAAGGCATCGCCAAGAGCTGCAAGACCATGGTAACAATTCAGAGCCTGAAATTCGAAGCAAGATCATAACTGGGTTAGTACCAATCTAACTAAAACCTATCTCGAATCGCTCCCGTTATCTAATATTGTTTTGCGTATGGAATCTAACGCAATCCACTATGGGGTCACCTCGTTGATATGTCATTTTCAACCACTGCAAATGCGACTTACGCGATCTTGTAAGTGATCAAATGGCAAAGAGATGTACACATTTAAAACAATACTGAGCACACAAAATCTGGGAGCACAGAGTTGTTTTCATTAATTTCCCAAAGATATTCCGACGGTTTCCTTTTTAAAAAATATCTCTTTGCCATTCGACAAAACTTTCTAAATTTTGTAAGTCAAATTGTCATTAGTGGAACATTACACACCTACGAGGTAATAGCGGGTTGCGTTATATCCTCTACACGACATATCAGAAATCGAAAGCGGTGAAAGATCGCTTTTTAATTAGATTGGATTAATACAAAGGCGAAATATACCAACAAAGTGTGTGATAATGTCTTTTGAACCATTGCTTGTTATATTTATATCATATGTTAATAGTTTGTTTAATGTCGCTGTACATATTGCCAAAAATATTTTACTTGTTTGGAGATGTCATCAGCTAGAGAAAAAGTGCCGCAAAGTCTGACTTGTTCTATCGATGTCTGCGAATGCAGCGATATTCACTTTTAATTTTCCATGTTTGTGAAAAACAAGATCTCTGCTTTCGACCAGAAATGTCGTATTAACATCAGAACAGTTAGAACTTGGTATTTACATAGACATTTTAAATGAAAGTGACCCTGAGTGATCACCTATGGTGTGTCTAAGACTGGTCAGAGTAGTTATCAAACTTATTTTCATATAAACAGTGATCAAATTACAGTTACAGAACAGGTGTATTAAGTAACAATACGATAATTAGACATCAAAACCTGGCATACATAGAAATGTACGCGACGGAACACTCACTACATAGGTGGGGTGTTTTTGACGATTTTACTTCTAACAAGAAATTGAAATTTTTTTTTCGCGATTTCAGTTTCTGCGGTTTTAATCGAATCGGAAAATACCGAAAAAATAAAACAACAGAAAATACCCGTTATACGGTGTCTGATGTATATTCATGAATAAAATCGTGCGCAACGTACAATACTTTTTGTATTTTCCCAGTAAAACATAATATTTCTCCAACAGCGTAACACATGTTTTGAATACATGTATACAAATGACAAATACCAAAGTATTACCCTTCAGGGTGTCCAGGAGACTAATATTTCGTATTATTTTTCATGTTTATAACAGTTATTATTTACCTCAGAAGACGATTCCTCTTGCCTTTCTCCGGGTACAACACCTGTCGCCCAAGATAGACCCATATATACATCCTTGTGTCTAACAACAGGGAAAAACTTGTCTTTGTAACTTGGATTACCGACGTCACGTGCTAGGGCGTAAATTCGGCTCTTATGTTCTGCCGATTATACAAAAATTAATATGAAAATGCAGGTAATGATAAAACAAGATTTTGATTGACAATTTTTTTCATAGATTTAAAATTGCACAACCATAGATCAATAAAATCTGTTTACAAAGACAGCTTTTTTTTCTTCTGATGATACGAGTGAATGAAAATGATTGAAGAACTAGTTAGAGAACTTTCAATATCAAGTATATGCATACTAATTTCATGTAGATTTTTAAAAAATCAAGATTAAAATAGAATATCTTAAATCAATGTGACAATGCAATACAATTGCACGTTATACCGTGGACAGTTTAGAATATGAAGAAAACTAAATATATCTCGAAGTTCCAACTAGTCTAGCGGGACAGCATACGACTAGCAAACGGAAGGTCCCGGGTTCCATTCCCGGAACCGGCTCATACCAAAAACATTTTAAAAAGGTAGTGACTGTTCCGTCGCCAGGCGCTCGGTATGCCAATGACAGTCACGAGATTTAAAACAGAAGTCCCGTGTCACCGTATGGGAGACACGTAAAAGAGCCCTCCCTGTATTGGCGTATACAGGTCATAATTTACGGTGAAATATCCGTTAAGTTGGTAAAACAGTAAAGGATATGCCCGCATGAATAAATTGCAAAAAGGTTTCTGCTTCAGACAATAATATTGTTACAACTGCAATGGTGACCTTGAACTTTAAGGTATGACCATGAGTCGATGTCATGACACACTGCCTTATTTATAATAACTGCTGTGTGAAGTTAGAAAATATTCCCTTTTGTTGTGTGCAATATGTGTTCCGGGCAAAAAACGGCAGACTGTCACAGTGGCCGTGATCACTGACATATGACCTTGAGTCATGGTCATGACACACTGTCTTTACAAGAACAACTTTAAAGTGAAGTATAAATATATTCTGGTAAGGCATAATAGAGAAAATGTGAGCCGTACAAGCGGACGGACGGTAGGACAGTTAGAGATCGTCATACCATAATACCGGCATATAAAATTATCAGCGGGATATAAAACAACAGTACATCAGACTAGTACAACAGTTTTCTAGAAGAAGTTTAATTGAATGAGGTTGCACCTTTTCACGTAAGTATATTTAGATAAAAATGTCCAGCAAGATAACAGTTTTCTTTCCATATTTTTTACTCAGGGTGGAATCAGTGGAACACAATAAGTTTAAACTGTTTAACCATAATGTTACAGTGTTTCAGTAGTTAGATTTAGTTTTTGTAAATTTTCTTTCTCGACCATCCCTTACTGAGCCAGAGGGTGAGAAAATGGTCTTTAGGACAATTTTGGGGAAAACTGTTATTTTTATATATTCAGAACATATGAGGATTTAAACATATAGATTATTAGAATGAGTGCAGGCAAGAGCAATTCTATTTGTTTCCGGCGCAAAAATCTACAAAATTAGAAATATAACATCAGACAGGAATCTTTGTTTTCTCTCATTTTATTTGTTATGTCGGAAGGACCCTTTTCTCAGCCGCTGTCTCAAATAAAGTAAAACACTTACTAGCACCTGTTCCAAATATTTTATGGCATCAATTATTTTGTATTTTACAAGATTAAAAACAGAAAAAATGAAAATAATTAAATAATTGAAGTGCAACCAATATATCGTACCAAAATGGCCACTTACGATTTCCCCAGGCTATGTTATGTTTTACGTAATATGCAAGAGCATAGAGGAAGTATCCAAGATGGAAGTGATGGTCATTGTAAAATGGAAAACCAAAATCGGTGTAGAATGCCGGCACTCCTTCTGTGCCACTGAGGAACATACCACCCCAAACAGTGTCGTAATGGAACTTCAATTTCTCATTCAATACATCTGAAATATAAATGTGTTATTTGTTTATCTGTGGCAAAGTGGCAAAACATGCCAATATAAAAATAAACCCAACGAAGCAGAAAGAGAAAAATCCAGAAATATTCACTTTGTTTCATATGACAAAATAAAAGAATTAAAGCACATGGGGGTAACCCTACGTAATATTACTACACGTTTACCCACAATGCATCTCAAAATATTCATCTTCAGGTGGCAATGTTTGGGCGATTTTTCCACAAGAGAAGGAATATACACAATTGTACTCGATTTCGTTCGTTTAATGGGTGACCAGTGACCCATTATATGTGACACTTTTTTTCAAGAAAATGGCATGATTAATGATACTTAAATTAAATTTTATAATTATTTATAGGGCCTCCATAGCTAGGCAAGTGGTTAAAGCACCATACTTCAAACAAGCGAAGTCTCTCAACTCTAGTTAGCGGTTTACAGGTACTTGAATCTACCCTATTAATGTTTGGCAGTTTGGCAGTTTATATCAAAAGTCAAACTTTTTCTCGGCAACCGTCTCTGCACGCAATACATTTTATTCAAAATGTAGAATATTGAGTGCCTTCATAGATAATTATAGTAATAATAAATATCAATTTCTGTATTACAAACCGTCTATACGCAACCACTTCTCCAAACAATCTTTAATCTTTTGATCTAGGGCATGGTAATGGTTGGTTCCGAATGCTCTTGAGATACTGGCTAAACGTGCGTGCATACCAATCCCTTTCCCGACGCCATAACTGTCAGAATATGCACAGTAATCTTGTAAATTCGCTTGCGCATAATCCCTTTCGATAGCTGATGTAATGTCCTGAAAATCATTCGCAATGTAGATGGTATGATAATAATACTGTGTATGCTTCACACACACACACACACACACACGGACACGGACACAGACACAGACACGCACGCACACAGACACAGACACGCACGCGCACACACACACACACACACACACACACACACACACACACACACACACACACACACACACACACATATATATATATAGGCTCGCTGAAACATAAACTGATTTTGTAAGAATGTTTGCCAGTGTATTTGTTGAGATGGGGCGTACTCTTCCCGAATACCTTGTCACCGGGTTCTCCCCTCCACCATTAAAAACTGACCGTCATCATATAACTGATAATTGAAAATTGAGCGTGGCATACAACACCATCAAAACAAAACAAAACAAAACAAAACTCTAAATAAAAACAAGATTTAGCACTCAAAAGCCCGAAATTTTCATTATACAACATTCCATTAATCTGTATAAAGTTTTATTGAAATTACACATTAAACGTAAATATGCACATACTTGTTTCTGGATACACATAAATGCCGTGTCTTATGAAAACACTCAATTAAGTTCATAAAGTCAGACAAATGTTCTACATTAAATCAAGAATTTTCACTTAAATGGCGATGTCACCAGCTTTAGGTAAAGTGCCATAAATTTTGAATGGTACTTTGGACTAAAGTCAATGCAAGCGTTTTCACGTGACACACCTGCCGTAATACCGGGCTTCAGTTTTACGTCTCATTCGAAAAAACACTTGCCTTTCACTTTTCATTTCGAGCGCTTGGCAAAGGAACGATCATCATCTTTTTAGTATGTCATATTACCGGCAATCGAACCGGGACCTTCCCTTGTAGGTCGAGCGCTCCAGCACTAGACACCTCAAGTGGTTACTTAAAGGTTAACAAAGAAATATTTCTCACGTTCAGGTGTCTTGCGTTTGATTTTATTTGTTGCACTCCTACTGGATCAGGCTCCATTGCTGCCCTAGGGGCCTCCATATCCAATAGCCAACTTGGTCCTTCGTAACCTTGGAAACCATACACTGTACTTTTTAACTTTCCAGAAAAATGTTCTTTTAGAATTTCGGTCTGTCAAAAGAGCAAAATTGAGAAAGATTATATTTTGTCTAAAATAAAAAAAAATCATACACTTTTCATTCGTTTATTTTTGCGACATTAGTAGCGAAATGTAAAATTTACCCATCACTCCGCCATTTAGAGAAATAAACATTTTGCAACATTGTCATTGTTATCATTATCATGGACATTTCCGCTGTAATTTCCCTTGGTACCTATTCCTATTTCCAGATCTTCCTGAGGTCCAACTGTATCCAATGATTAACACATATCTGATTATCTGTATACTGTCGTCTAAATAGATTTTAAAACATCTTAATACTTTATGTAGCTTACTTTTCTTGAAGTTTAACTACGTTTGTATAATGACAATGATTTAGATAATAGTTGTCATAGTCGCCGTCGTCGTCATCATCATCAACATCATCAGCATCGTCGTCGTCGTTTTTATTATAATTAAACCATGATACTGACTTATTATATCGTTAAAAATATGGAAATGTGGAACTTCGCTATTAAAACCACCTAACTGACTGACTCAAAGTGGTCTGATTAGTGAGGTGGTCTCTTAAGTGAGGTCCTGTACTTCACGAATATTTATCAAGAGACCGAAAACTTGTGGCCTGAAATGTGAGGTGGTCTTTAGGCGAGGTTCCACTGTAATACCTTTATTTGGGTATTTTTAATGTTGTCTAAATTCAAATAAAGGTGTACATTTTTTTGTTTTGTGTGTAGATAAAACGCAGAGACCTAAAAATAATTGCCTATACTAAAGCACGGCATATGATAAATAGCCTATAACAGGGTGTTTAAAAAAACATGTTCCGACATTACCGCTCATTAGAATATGTTACAAGTTACATTTATTTTTAAAATTTACCAGATAAACATCATTTTTCATTTTTCATATTCCGAATGTCTACCGTTTTCGTTCAATAAACGGTAACCTATCCAGGACTTTCCCGGTAACATTTCACGAGTAACTAATGGAATCCTTCAAATTTTATCCTTGTTGCCTATTTTAATTCATTAAGATCATATGGGTATGTTGGGTGTACAAAAAATAAAAAGTGACAGCATCGAAATGAAATTTCTTCTTCAAGGTCTAGTCATCTATTTTGGTAGTAAAACCAAATAATGCTAATTCATGATGATGTCGTCGATGACGTCATTAAATAGTTTCTGTCTCATAGGTTTTGGATTTATTTATTCATACATTTTCATTTGAATTGTCTTTCTAATCATCATGTGTCTGCGCATAATTATAGACATTTAAAGAAAACATGTTTTTGAAAGGATTTAATTTACTAAAAGGAGCAGATATCTTAATATAAACATTACGAATGCCGATGTATTTATCATCAAAAGTTCCAAAAGATCCCGAAAAATCCATAGGTGGGATCAGGTGCAACGGATGATGTAAAGTTTGTCCTACAATATTTTATCATAATCCATATCATTTAATACTTTGGTATCTGTCATTTTTTTATATTTCTATCCAGTATAAATTTTATGAGCTTAATCTAATTTAACAGGGACTCGTTTTACAAAAAGTCCTAAGTCCTAAATTCTAAGTCTTAGTACTAATTGTCATGAGACTGACCAATCGGCGATGCGTTGCCATGGTAGTCAGTACTCAATGTAAGGATTTAGGACCTTTCGTAAAACAGGCCCCAGAACTCGATATTCGATTGACGTCCTAAAAATCCTTTTTAAACACACCATCATAATCTTGTACTAACCGTTTATCTTCTAAAAAGTTAGTAGTATGCGATGGCATATGTTAACATAAAACCGAATGAAATAATTCTCTTTTTAAGATATTCATAAATAAACGTCACTCTAACATCCTGCCAATTATTTTTAACGGGGCATTAGTTGTATTTCTTCCTAATTAGATTGATGTACATTAACACAGCTAATATCCTTTTACTATAATGTTTCAAGTCAGACTAATAAACTGTCTAGTAATGATGGTGGAGTATATTCTATCAAACTGTATCCAGGAAAGGAAAATTTAGCTTTACCGAGTAAACAGGTATTTTTTTAAATACTTTAAGCTAATATGTAAGAGTATTTTAAACCCGCACTGTAAAGAGAAGATAGACGTCTTATTTCAGATAACGAGTGAGTATACTTACATGGTGAGGTAAGGCAACCATCAACAGATTTCCTGGAGCCTGATGTGCATGTTGATTGTTTGCATTCCAGTCAAAGCTAGCAAATGCACGACCATTTTGAACACAATAGGAGGCTTTTGGCTTGTATGAATATACCCCAAGATATTGATCTAATACAGTATCATTTGAGTGATCTCCCCTTGGTCCTGCACCAAGATAAGCCAACTGCATGAAACCAGTATACGCTCCACCACTCTTTGGGGTGAAAGAAATGGTGTTATCGCCTTGGTTAATAACTGGAGTTACAGGATGTTGAAAGTAGACCATGAACTTCCTTGTTTGATGGGGTAGATCATTTCCCGGTTCATTAAGTTCCATTACGAACTTGGTTCCAGGTGTTATTGGCTGATGTTGACCTCCTGTCTGGTGTGATGGAGCTTGTGTATATGGGTAAGATGTTGAAGCCTGTGTGTGAGGGTGAGGAGTCGGTGCTGTTGTATATGGATTGGAGGTCGGAGCATGTGTATGTGGTTTAGAGGTCGGAGAGTGGGTATGTGTATTGGGACTGACTGTATGTGTTGCACTTCCTGTAAAACATCAGACAATATCCCGATAAAGTTGATAGATAACATATATGAAATATGTCCAAAAACGTACAGTTAAAAACTAAGAAAATGTAGTCATTTAAATTGAAAATATTATATCAAATATTTCTCTATCTTATAATTTTACAAAACTAACACTCAGAAGTTTCTAAACAAAATGACATAATGGTTGTCAACTAATTATGAAAGTTTACGATCTGATTTTCATGAGAAACTGATAGAGAGTGTTAAATTTATTTACTTATTTATTTTTGGTTTAATATACCGTTAAAGTGTATTTATTTATGAATTTTTCACATGCTTAATTTGAAGGGCCATCATTTGTACCTGTGCTAGAACCTACGCCATTGCAGTGATGGTTCTTTGTCGCATGCGTGGCACCGGGCCACGATTTCAAACAGAAAGACCCGATACTTTCACTTCTTATGCCGAGCGCTTGGTAGCGACAAATTTACTACCTTTCGGTTAATCTCAGGTATGACCTGATAAATTTTAGGTATGGCCCGATAAAATCGAACCCTGGAATCTTGAAATTTAGTGGTTTAATGCGGTACGTAGTAGTAATTCACAAAAAATTGGAAATAACACACGAAGAGTCTATTGTATATAATCAATTTCTGAGTCTATTGTATATAATCAATTTCTGTTTAATTTGTTATCATAGATTGCATTTTTCATGCGCCAGTTTTTCGGCTTTTATCTATTTTTGTTTGTTTTCATTTTTCATTTTACATCCGGTCAAGTATATTTCATATATATTGAGATGTCACCAGCAGCTTAAGGCGAAGTGCCACAAATTTGTATCTGTGCCATAGACTGACAATACTATAATACAGTATGGATTATTTTACGTGTCACGCCTACTGCGACACGGGACCTCGGTTTTAAAGCTCATCCGTGACTTTCACTCTGTATGCCGAGCGGCGAGGGAACAGTTACCACCATTTTTTAAATCTCCTAAAGATGATCTGGTACCAGGAATCGAATCCCAGGCCTTCCGCTTCCATATCTACATCTCCAACTAATCTACCGTTCAGTAGCCGCTGTACCGTTAAATTTGTGAAAGTTTGGGATATCTATTAACTTGAATTATCACAAACCAGATAGATTAAAATACTCAGACTTGTGTTATTCTAAAGCGACTTCACATCAATATACAAGGATTGTAATGAGGGGGTAAATATATAAATCAGATAATGTTCACCCTTGAAAAACAATGGACTCTTCTATAAATTAATGACTTCGATCATTCCAAGCGTGTCTTTAGGGTTGAATGGGTTAATTCAATAGTAAATGATTTATTCAGTAAATTACAGTTGAACCTGGATATATCTAATTCGAAGGGGAGTAAACTTTTATATCAAATATACCGGGTTTTAATATATCCGGGTATGAAGTTCCCATTTTGATGTGTCTTACTCGATTTGTGTGATACCACTTTTTCTTATGGACATATATTTCCAGTAAATTCGAACTCAACTGATGAAGTCTTATTGTAGAAACGATCGTCTTGAGCATTTGTTCGAACACTTGTGAAACTATAATTTTGGAATTGTTAATAATATTTAATCATATTTCTCATACATTGACTTAAACTGGGTAAATTTTAAGGATATTGTATAAAATATTTTTATTCATTATTTTCTTGACTTACATGATTCGCGAATAAATGTATGAAAACATATTTTATAGTGACATCAAATGCCATAAATCAGTTTGTTTTGATACAAATTATCTTAGTGTGGGTTTGGAAAACTGTAATATTTCATAAATGATGTAAATACATTACAATATTGATAATTAAAATACGATAATTATTATTATATTGATGATAATGATGATGATGATGATGACGATGGCGATGATGTGGTAATAAAATATAAAAACCTCAGATACCAAAGTATAAATCAATAGAATGTCCAGGACATAGATACAAATCCGGTAAAAATGGACAAACACGGACCTCTGGAAACCAAGAGGCTTCAAATCACGATTATAGCAAAAATATTGCTGCTATTATTATTATTATTATTATTGTTATTATTATTATTGTGGTTTATTTATTTATTTATTCATTTATTATTATTATTATTATTATTATTATTATTCATTGAATACACCTAACATCAAAATATCTACTTTACTAACCTCCATATTTACTTCCGTAAATATCCGGTCCACCACAAGTCATTTCAAATGGATTAGCAAATGGGCCAACAAACGGTAACGTTATCCATCCAATAACATTGGCCGCTATTCTGTAATCATATATGTATAAGCTTATGTATAAATGAATTGTTTTTCATCTCAGGTATAAAGATACCAATCAATATCTTTCTTAAATACTAGGCTATGCACATTTTGAGACATATTCGGCAAATTTTTGAATAATTTTAATGATTATTGAATAGTAACGTGGAGGGATCCTGAGATGATTTGATGATCATGTGTGTGTTTGTGTATGTATGCGAATGTGTGTCTCTGTGCATGCGTGTATGTGGGTGTGTGCGATTCTAGCAATGTTAGTGATACAATACGAATTTCTTGTGTCGTAAAATGTAATTAAACACATGCTCACTCTTGGCTTTTTAGATTTCAATTTTAAATCAATGTACAAGCTATTATCTCTGTCTATATCTATCATATACGACATGAATTAAGAAACAGACAAGGATGAAAGTGCTTCATCAAGTAAGAGAAAAAATAAATATGAGCATATGTAAATATGATATATATTAAAATGTTGATTACTTATTATTCAACACTAATCTTCCGCTTACTTCTTCCTATAGGTTTATTATTATATTCATTTTGTAAATTTAGTGTGCAAAATATTTTTTTAAAATCCAAGTACATATGTATGCATATGATTTAAAATATGTGTATGTTATGCATTTGGTTTGTACGTAGTTTCAATTGTTAGAAACGAAAATACCGAATATGTGAAGCAGGAGCATGCAAATGAATGGATATCACGTTTCCGTTTCTCGTGCAAACACCTGGGTGGCAATTATGCATTCCGGGTGGATGGTGCCACGTGCTATATGGTTCCACTGCATATTGTACCTGTCATGTCAAATAAATAAAAACATAATACCAAATGGTAAATTGCAAAAAAAGAAGAAAAACAAGTGCCCATGACGATCGTTTCTGTCTAGAATAAGACTTCATCAGCAGGAACCCAATGCAATTTTAATTTGGTTTATGGTTACCACAATATAATGTTGACTATCATAGGTTTTCACAACCTCATACTTTAAAGGGGCATTAGCTATGTTTACAGGCAACACAGGTTTAAGAAATCTTATATCCCCATATATTTTGTGAATATCATATCCGTATCCTTTTGCCTGTGTATATTTCATTTTGTTATTGTATATCAATCTAAGTAGTTAAAAGGGAATTACAGTAAAACCTGCTTTAGCGCACCACCTGTGTATAAAGACCACCCGGTCATAAAAAATGTTTTTAAGTCACCAGTCGTACCATTTATGTACAAATCAACCTCTATATAAAGACTACCTTTTTGTGTCCCTAAGGCGGTCTTTATATACAAGTTTCACTGTATTTAAAAAAAATTTAAAAAAATAAAACACAGCTAATGTCACTTTAAACAACGGTATTATCTAAACGCAATATCACTTTAGAATAAAAATCATCAGACTTCATGTACATAATATTGTGTTGCTGACGGTATCGCTAATGATATAGAACGGATCTGGCAGTTCATAATTCTAAGATGAGATTTCTTTTTTTTTCTTTTTCTTTTTGTTTTATTGTTGTTTTATATCCCGCCAATATGGAGATGTCACCAGCTTTAGGAGAAGCGCTACAAATTTTTGCCTGTTCTATGGATTGACTCCATTGCAGTGATAGTTCTTTTGCGTGTCACTCCGTTCAGGACGCAGGACCTTTGTCTCATCCAGTGGAGCTGTGACTTTTATTTCGTATGCCGTAGTGTTTGGCAAAAGAATAGTCACTGTCATTCCTAAATTCTTTTTTTTGTATAACCTGGTACCGGAAATAGAACCCTCGAATTTCCGCTTGCGAGTTGAATGCTCTACCACTAGACCGCCGGAAGCGGAAATACGAGCTTTCAATTAATCTTCTACGCCATATCATGAATTAGAATAAGTAGATTAAAATGAATATGCATGCCAAGTTAAACAGGGTAAAACCTTTAAAATTCATAGTCCGATCAGTATATGTCAATTTCCTAAATAGTTTAGACTATTTTGTTATGCATTATTGGCCGAGCTAACCATACAGTACAAAATTAGTTTCAATATTATTTGGATTAAATTTGAGCTGAATGTTAAGTTGGATATATACATTGTATAATAAAATCAATTACAATTCATGAATATTACCAGCTGTCTAAAGACAGAAATATCACGATGGTGTATTGATCAAAGTTTGAAGTGCATATATAGATAGACAAGAAAACAAACAAACAAACAAACAAAATATTGAATTGTTTTGCACAAACATGTTTCGGGAATTAGTGTTTTTGTCTGTACAATGTAATTTTGTTTGTTGTTGTCGTTTTTTGTATGTCGTACCAGTACAAAAAACACAAACCCGCGGCTAAAACACAAATAGTCAAGTTATGTTTTTATTTTATTCACATCAAGTCAAGATTTCTTCCCTTATGTAGATATCCCACCAGCTTTAGGTGAAGCTCCTAAAATAATGAGCCGTTCTATGGACTGGCGCCAATGCATAGTGTTCTTTTATGTACTACTCCCAGCGTGATACAGGACTTCGGTTTTAAATACCATCAATCTCTTACACAGAATTGTCGGTCCTTGCACTCCTCAACAATCTCTGTCAACGTCTCGACTTTTGCCAGTTCCTGGCAAAATATATAAATCTACTATTTTAATTTACTACTTTTTGGTATATATCTTAGTGCTGACGTAGAAAAATACTATTTGATGTGAAATACTGATATGAAAATGGATATAAATATAAGAATTATATTTTGACGAAAACGTTCCTGTGTGATTTGGTTTTTATATACATGTACATTCTGTGGGTTACATGACCATGTGTTTTGGGACTTCATTTTAGACGCTGACAGAGATTGTTGAGGAGTGCAACGACCGACAACTCTGTGAAAGCGATTGGAATTCCATCCAAAAGACCCGGGACTTTCAAATCGTATGCTGACAGACTTCCAATATTTAAGGGAGTCGTCGTGGATCAGCGGTAGAGTGCTCGATTCGCAACCGGAGGGTCGCGGGTTCGAGCCCCAGCGGAGGCGACTAGCTTTTCCTGTCTTTCGGATGAAGCAATAAAAACCTGAGTTCCAATGTCACTTTAGGTGTCGGCACGTTAAAGAACCCTCACTGCTCCATAGGCAAAATTTGCAGCCCTTCATCGGCATTTGGTGACGTTTTCATATGAGTGAAAGATTCCTGAGTGGGGCGTTAAACAACAATACAAATTTTAGAGTGCTTTAGGTTTGACACTTACGGTTCCTGACTCTCTCTCTCTCTCTCTCTCTCTCTCTCTCTCTCTCTCTCTCTCTCTCTCTCTCTCTCTCTGTTTTTGTATTCATATATGTAATGTGAGTGTTCACGGTCGGTTATCCATTTTACATATCATATATCACTCCTGTACTTTGGTGTAGAAATGCTACATTATTAAAGATATATATTTTAATATTAAGATTGCTATTACCTTTTCAACTCCGGCTATATTGTTGTTAGCAAGATTTATGTCAATTCTCAAATTTCTGTGGGCGTCACAGCTAGCGCGAAACGAAATGTCGCCAGCTCCACGTTTGCTTCTCTCATTTGCAACTGTATCTCTTTTACCATAACATGTCGTCGTTGCTGGTTTGTCTATCCAGTTCCAAGGCGTTACATAGTGACCGATATAGTTGAATGCAAATGCCATTTCCCCTATATATATATATATATATATATATATATATATATATATATATATATATATATATATATATATATATATATAATACTTGTCTTATGTGAGACTGTAAGGTATAATCAAGTATTCGAGCTCAACATAGAAATTCAAACTTTTCTTGCTGTTCTAAGAACCAAATCACGATTAATGCAACACACAACAGCAAGACAGGGCACAAATTTTGTGTTCCCTGGAATGAAAAGCTATATTGATGCAGTGTCTGAGAAACGTTCACAGACATATGTATCTTGTCTGCCTATATATATATATATATATATATATATATATATATATATATATATATATATATATATATATATATATATATATATATATATATATATATATATATATATATATATATATGTATAATGATTCGTTTGTTTACAAATTAAAGGAGGTTTACATTTTGGGGCAGACAAGATACATATGTCTGTGAACGTTTCTCAGACACTGCATCAATATAGCTTTTCATTCCAGGGAAAACAAAATCTGTGCCCTGTCTTGCTGTTGTGTGTTGCATTAATCGTGATTTGGTTCTTAGAACAGCAGCTCCACGGAAGTTTACTCGATTCGCAAAAGGAGGGTCGCGGGCGCGAGCCTCGGCTAAGGCAGCTGGCTTTTCCTCTTCTTCGGATGAGATATTAAAAAACCGAGGTCCCGTGTCACATTAGATGTCAGCTTGTTAAAGAACCCTCAATGCTCAATGGCCGATCATAGGCCAATATCTGAAGCCCTTCACCGGCATTTTGTGACGTCTCCATATGAGTGAAATATTCTTGAGTGAGACGTTAAACAACAAACAAAGTACATTTGTAATTGAAATATTTTACGTTTCCAGATTTATAATTCCTTGCATATTTCTGAAAACTCTTGTGAAAGAAGTATTTTACATGAGCTTCAAAGATTTGCATTGGTGGATCATCGATTCCTTTCCCAATTCAGCTGACTTATTTTGAAATTGGTTATCGGTGCGATAACTTATAAAATCGTCTGTGATCATAATTGACACTTTACAACTCCCCCTATCAATTGTAAAACGTTCTCAAGGTCCAGTTTTTCTTCATACTGTAGAGTAAGATTAATTTTACAAACATTTGCTAATATAGTACAGTTCATATAATCTGGCGGGGTGGAGTCTTGTGAGCCTAGTTTAAATTTAAGTAATAAAGCGTAACATTAACATTATTCTGACTAGTGTAATCATTCCTACTTGTCACCATATAAAAGAGAGTATCCAGTGAGGAATAAAACGTTTTTTCCTTGCAGTTTGTGATAACCTAAAAGTGAGTAGAATCATCCGTATGATAATCAAAAGGTTACACCGCCCTGTCATCTTATGTGAATCGGACAGTATGTAATTAATAATTCTTAACCTATAATTGAGATATGCAACTGTTTAAATAAATAACATATGTTACCGTGTGCGTTTGGTATATCCACTTCCAGAGTTTTACCGCCATTACTTAACCTACAAACTTGCGGTGTACAAGGATGCATTGCGTGTCTCCCGTTGGACCATTCCGACTTACTGTTTGCAGCGTATTCTATTTTAGTAATGTCCCTGATCTCTTTAGAATTGTCCAATCGTATCTTCAATGTACTACCGCTGCATGTCGCACTTGCGTGACCTGATCCCGCATCAATCACTAAAAAAAATGATACTAACGTTTCACAAACACTACCTGTCTTAAAGATGCTTTTTCATAGAATTTCATAAACTTTTATTCATTTGTTTATGTAGATCATAAGATATTTTTAAAATAAGATATAATTGACTGCAACGGATCTCCGTGGTCAAGTGGTTAGAGCACTGCGCTTTAAACCATGACGACTCTCATCTCTGACCAGCACGGTCATTGCAACCGGGAAATCGCCTCCACCATTAAAAACTGGCCATATAATTGGAAATTGTTGTGTGTGGCGTAAGACACCAATGATACAAACAAACACTGCATAAGTAAGCATGAGCATGTCGATTATCAAACCTGTCACTAAACGTTATGGTTATGGTATAATGATAGACTTATTAAACATATAATTTGATATAATATATTTTATGATATAATATAATTTAATATAATTTGATATAAAGAGACCCGACCGGAACAGGCATAAATAGGTTTATTATATCACATTACATATTTTCAACCCAAGGTACTATGATATTTCTTTGTCCTCTGTCGCCTTCTATAGTACAGTAAGTAAATTTGTTAACGGATGATAACTCCCGCACCGTGCAATATCGCTTCAGAGTAGCAGAACGAAGGCAATGTTATTACACGTAATGTATTATATTTGCTTGCTCTTTTTATTCCTCTATATTACGAAAAGTAATTATGTTTAAGGGATAACGCCTTCAAAAACATGTGACAGTACCCAGCAATTGTCACAATAGTACCGGACACTATCGCTTCAGGGTAGCGGTAGTATTATAAAATGACATTTCATGTGATGCACTAAGTATAACTTTTGTAATCTATCAAACAACACTATCTATTTATGAAAACTGGAAAACCGAGGATGTCTGGAAGATCCAGAAATGGGATCAGGTGCTACGGAGGAGTAACCTCCCTTGATGACCGCCGAGAGTTCAGTCAAATTCTAATTAAATATATAAAGAATAAATTCGTTTCACAATCAAAGTTTCAACAAACTAGTATTGGACAGGCAACTCAACATTTAATTTAGTGAAGTTACTGTAGTAAAGGTAAACAAGATCATTATATCGAAATGTTGACATTAAAAGGGATTCCTTATACTCCTGTCACAGCCAATATATTAGCGATTAAACATCATATTTAAGAGGCATTAGCAGTGCTTACCCAAAAAAAAAAATATATATTTTAATTTTTTTCTACTTTTACTACTTATACTTGATGCACAATAACAAATAAGAGCTATACACTGACATAAACAATCCTATACTCCTATATATATTGTGAAAATACGGTCAGGCCCAGTGTTTTATTAATATACAAATAGTAAGGCTGAGTTTTTCAATCGCAAGTTAAACAGTGCCAAACCTGGAATTTAAGAATTGTTATGCCTGTGTATATCTCTTTTTTGTCATTGTATATCAATCTAAGTAGTAAAAAGAGAAACAAAATTTTGAAAACAAACACAGCTAGTGCCCCTTTAAGAGTCTTATGATTATGATTATTCGATCACATTATCACATGTTGTTGTAAACATTTAAATGAAATATTTCCAACAAGTTTGGTCTTTTTAATTTATTTTGTTCCTTTTGATATCAATATTTTTATTACACTATGATATATATATTTTAGTAGTTGCTTAAATTGTGCTTTTCACAGAATTCCATAAAATTCTATTTGTTAATGGGTATCATATACTTTGCATATTAACTGAAAATGTAAAAATGATTGGATTTTTTGTTATCAAATAACGAATTAAGGTGAAGAGGGTGAAATACTATAACGTCTTTCGAATTTTCGAATTAGACTGGATTTGATTTTCAAAGATACTAAATAGAATTCTGGATCACGGCCACAGACAGTGACTCCGTTTCACCAATCATGATTTTCTCCGAACTTGACCTCATCACCAAACATGACCTTTTTACCGAATTTGACCCGTCCATCGAACTAGAAAGGTTTCCATGGAACATTTGCGACGGGTATGGCATGCCAGCAGAAGACGCTGACTCCTTCCGGACACCTGGTCTTATCCCGTTTGGAATTCGTAATTGTTCTTCATGTTGAGACCATTTACACATCTAATTCGTCGTGTTATAATGGACTTGAGTTTTTGATTATTGATTGGTACTTCTTCAATTTTACTTTGAATGGTGTTTTACGCCGCACTCAATTTTTCAGTTATATGATGGCGGCCAAGTTTTAATGGTGGAGAGAACCCGTTACCCGGGAAGAGACCTCCGACCTTCCGCAAGTAAACTGGCAAACTTGCTCACGAAAGTCAGCTTATGTTCCAGCTGGGCTCGAACCTGCGCTAACCAGAAGTGTGGTTTTAAAGCGCGTCGTTCTAACAACTCGGCCAAGGAATTGGAATATTAAGTTTATAAATTGTTTTAATTTCTGTGGCTCCTATTTTTTTTACAAAGATAAACATTGGTATTATGTGTATGATATTTAGAACAATATAGATATGGTCAACTTATCAACTAATGAACAAATATAAGTTTGCGCGAAAAAGTATGAACTTAACTGTTTGATAATACCTGGAACATTTAGTTAAATTCTAACCATTAATTATATATTCCATTAATCAAAATACCAAATGAATCTGTGGAGTATATGATGCAATACGTTTAGTAATTTTTAAATCACATTTTGTAAAAACCTAGAAATATAGAACAGAAATATTCAGTCATATTTAGTGTAAATGTCATTGAAATGAAACCTCTTACTTGAATTTTCCTTTGGACAGTAAAAATGTTGGTTTTGTCCGTTAAAAGTGCTCAGGCAAAACGGTTTAATGATGGGATTCGCATTGTTGAAAATATGCGTTAGTAATGGCGAGCCACGAACCAATGGGACCTGTGAATATATAAGATGAATCCTTATTGATACATATTTAAATGCTTTGTACCACAAACATTTGAACGCAGTATAACAATCATCGTGGTGTTCAAAAATCAGGGATCCGTTTTACGAAATGTCCTAAATCCCAAGTTTCAGTCCTAACAACCATGGCAACCCATCGCTGATTGGTCAGTCCCATGACAAATACGACTAAGGCTTAGGATTTAGGACTTATTACCTTTCGTAAAACGGGTCCCTGATCTGTAAAATAAGCTATATCCTGAACTGTTATTGTTCATGCCTAACAAAGTTAGTTTACGAATGTATATAAAGCACCCAGTATCGAAGTTTTTCACTGTTGCATTGGCGACAATTCTTGCCAATAGTATTTCGTTTTAGATAAAGAGAGATAACTTTCATAATATAACTACATTATCGTCTCTTAGAAAACTTAAATGTGTAATATTAGGGATGTGTTACAATTCGATTAAAGGAGAATTTAACAAAACGGTAAAATCAGGTGTAGTACTAGATGTACTGTATTGCTATTCAACAAAGCTCTTAGAATGACATATTGTACATTTACATTTTTCTTTTAAAGGAAATTTCATTTCGTTTTAAGGAAATATGTGTTTGTTTTGACGCACTTGATGTATATTTTTACGACATATCAATTCCTATAATTATTAAAGAAAATATCAATTCGTTAAAACTTAATATTCATCATTATAACGACATAAAATGAAGCAATATTAAAAATGTTCAAGATGTCATTTTTTTTCCAATGCAGAAAGTGGTATCATACAAGGCCAAAAAATAACCTAAATGTATCCAATAACTTATCATCAGGAATATGATACCATAATTGTGAAAAAGGATGAAAATGGTTAATATGTAGGGGTTTAAAGGGGACAATAAATATTTAAACATTGCAGCAAAAATTATAAAAAAAACTATGAATTGAACAATGAATCTGAATCAAGATTGACATGAAATGTATATGTACCTCCATGGTTCCTCCATTATTTGAATACATGAAATTTGCATAAAGGTCACCAAAATCCTGTAACACTGGATCTGAGCTGCCGCCTATTCCCACACGGACTCCTGATACACCTGTAAAAATATTCACATTTTCTACATAATTGTCCATGCAGATGCCATTTTTAAACCAATATAATAGGAAGCAAAGGTTTATGCCTTTCAAAATTATCACTTATTCATATACATGTATATGCTTATTTAGTAATCTACTATTTACCTGGTAAACTTTTGAAAAGTTATTTACTACTACAATCTGGGCAATATATCTGATAATATGTATGTCATGTAGACTTTTTAATACTTGTTTTCATGTATATCCATCGTCTAATATTCACGCCTTTTTACATTTTGTATATAGTATTATAACGGTGGACCGTTTGAGTCCCCGAGGGTATTCATAAACCTAGTGCTTGATATGTCGGTGCCAGCTGATAATCTTATACTAAAGGAATGTTTCGCACTGATAACACCATTTAAATTCTAATTTTTTTTCAAAAGCCAAGATTCTCATCTTTTAACAGTGGTTACTCTTAGACGGATTTTGGATTAATTATTTGGCCTTGTATGATACCACTTTCTCTTTAGAAAATAAACATCGGTTTTAAATTGGAGCTCAACTGATGGAGTCTTATTGACAGAAACGATCGCCTTGAGCATTATAACTTTGATACTATTATTATAACGTTTACACTCTGTAATTTATATCATGTATTATGCCAATCAGCCGTAAGGATTAAAGCGAATAAACATTTATAATGACAATTACTTACTTATTCATTTATTTTATTTTTATTCATTTTAATATTTCAATATGGAGGCTTGCCAATTCGGAACCATATGATAAATGTATAACTCCCCACGAAATGACATCAACTTTCAGAATTTTTTATGACGACAAAAATGCTATTACACCTCTGCAAAATTGTCTCTTTATAAAAGTTATAACAGATCTAGATAACCTCTTATTACCTAATCTGGTTCTTAGTCTTCAATTTGTATATTATATTCTAGGGATTAAGACCCTGATCTTAGCTAAACGTCGATTGGCGTGAATAACCTATTTGCGTCCAATCAAAATCAACCACGACCGTTATCAATGCTATATACAATTATGCAATGGAATAATAAAACAATTACGTTGTGAATATTTTGGGATGTAGCAAGTCTCTGGACCCTCTGGAACAGACCTATTTCCCGGGGATCGTAAACCTGCCATATCCCTCAAAACTATATATACTATCTGTATAATAATATACCATATAAACACCATTACCTGTGAATACCCCTCCAGGATTACCATCAGGTCCACTGACCATTTGTTTAAGATTTGTTCCCATATTTAAAAGCTTATTCCATGTTTGACCAGCAACCCAGGCCGATTGTTGTTGCATGGTGTCCGTTCTATCCGGATTCGACCATCGGTCCATAGTATATGCATCATACACTATTCCCTCTGGTTTCATTATCGCTAGAATATATTAGATTAAAAAATCGGGAAATAAAGAAACAGTTTTTCTTGTATTATTCGCACATGAATAAATAATGAATATCGCAACACACAAACATAATTATGACAAAGCTTATTCAAATTAAGATAAATACAATAATTACACAAATTATACAATCACATCTTTCTGACACAAATAATGGAGTATCAAGTCGCTTAGAAAATGAAAAAGTGGCATCCGCTGAAGTTTTGTTGCCTGGTGAAATGAATTGTGATATACACTATCAGATACTCCGATATAGCCTAGTCAGCGAATGGTTTCAGCGAGGGTCTTTGAGCCTATATGCCATACATGCTGCATATTCTGAGCCTACGTAACATGCATGACATTTATACTTGTATGGCATGCAGGTTACAGCATTCGAGCTGATTCGGCATGCTAGTTACAGCTTTTGAAACCGTATGGTACCAGTTTATATCCTAAGGGTCTATAGATCTGTAGTGTTCTATATACGTTAAGCATTATATTGCATGGCTACTACTGCCACGAAGTATATATGGCATTGAGTCTACATGACAAATAGATTATAGGCTTCAAGAGTTAAACCTACCGTATACCTGGAAATATTCGCTCCTGATTATGTTTGTCCTTTCCCGACAGAGAACATATTCACCCGTCTGAAATTCGCACGTAATCACCGTAGTCTCATGGATGGCATGTATATCAATGCTTCAAATATTTATCTTGAAAATTTCGCTTTCCTTTTGAATTCGCCTTCTTATCTAAGGACGAAAACTACCAGGTATACAGAATGATGTATGTAGTCTATAGCATGTGAGCCCATATGGTATGTTTGGCTACAGCCTTTGAAATTATATGACATGTCAGCTACATCCTTGAGCACATATGACAAGCAGGCTAAAGATTTTGAGCTCAAGAGATTCATACTAGTTGTTACTTTTGTTACGTTATCGTCGTAATGATCAGAATGATATACAAATATATTACCTTCGTATGGAAACAACCTCAGTGGCCATACTTGGGTCGCAGATTTTATTTCATTCGTCATAAAATGTCCAGTGGGTATTGCAGATTTATGCCGTAGATTACCGACTCTGTGAGGACTGGCTTTCTGACCCATAATGGATGTACGACCAAATATATTCCCTGGATCCGTTAGATCAAGTGGATGTTCATCCAATGGTGTACAGCCAGGCGGTAAAGTCGCATCTACCGATGCAGCAGCTGCAACTGAAAATTTCCTAACGTTTTTATTTGCTAGTTTAGAATTTCAGTGATGCATTATTCATTACTGATAATATTAAAGTGTTCTGCGGAAGACTTGGTAATCTTGTCGTTTTATTAAAGTCAGCATTTCGCTTTGTTGTGCAATAGAAAATCTTCATAATTCTTACCCATCATTTAAAAGCAGTATTGGATATATGACGTCACATCTGCTGTAAGATGTAATTTTCTAAATCTTCTAAAATGTTCTAGTAGAATCGATTATCAGTTTAGAAAAGGGCACATCAGTTTGATAAGCCAAGATCGTTT